>PVIH01007591.1:44110-56787 GCA_004025045.1 Sigmodon hispidus
TGGGCAGTCTATCTCTAAGGCCTTTTTTTTTTTTTTTTTTTTTTTTTTTTTTAAGAGAGAAAGAGTTTACTCAGACTAACAGTTCAGAAGTACAGTATATCTCAGTGGGGAAGTCAGGGTCATAGGACCTTGAAGTAGCTGGTCATGTTGAATCCACAACCAGGAAGCAGAGACCCATGAGTGCATCTGGTTCCTCAGGTCCTTTTCTTCACTTACATATTCAGAATCACAGCCAGGGACAGCAGATATGGCCACTTCAATTAATATAATCAAGTTACTTCTTCACAGGCATGCCCAGAGGCTTTAAGAACAGGCAAAAATAAATAAATAAATAAATAAATAAATAAATAAATAAATAAATAAATAAATTTTTTGAGATTAGAGTAACAGGTTCCTGAAGCAAGAAGAAGGAGGGTATTAAGAATGAACTACCCCCAAAGTCACAGTCTTAACCAGCATAAGTAAGTATCAGGTTTTCTGACTTTGCATCATGCTCATTTGAGTCACCTTTAAAAAAAAAAAAAAAAAAAAAAAACAATGGCAGGTTCTCATGGTTCCCAGGCTGACCTTGAACTCTCTATGTAACCAAGGATAAACTGGAACTTCTGATCATCTTGGCTCCACTGCCGTAGTGCTGGGATTAGAGGCTTGTACCACTGTTTCCTGATTTATGTGGTGCTGGGGATTGAACCCAGGACTTCCCACTTGCTAAGCAAGCACTCTACTAACTGAGCGAGCAATCCAACCCTGCCTTGTTCACTTTATACATGAGGCAAAGTATCCACTTACTTCCTGCATGCTTAGCTTCAGTCTGCACCTATGGGATCTGTCACGGTATGAAGGATGAGCCCATGGGGGCCAAGGAGTAGAACGTGGCAACTTAAGTGAGAAATGTCCCCGTAGGTTCAGGCATTTGAACACTTTCTCCCCAGTGAGTGTTGCTCTTGGAGAAGTTAGGGAATGGAAGTCTTGCTGGAGAAAATATGTGACTGGAGGCAGGCTGGAGATCCATAGCCTCCCCCTACTTCCAGACTTGAGACTGAAGATGTCATCTCTTAGCTTCCCTCATCATATAGATTCTTATCCATATGAACTCATTGGATTCTGGCCATAGTGGATTCTTTGTCCTCTGGAACTGTCAGCCAAAAATGAACTCTTCTATACATTGCCTTTTGTCATGGTGTTTAATCACAGCGACAGAAAAATGACCCATATAGAAATGCTCTTCATCCTTTGTGGGAAAATCATTAGTGCCTGACTTTCTGGGATCATTACAAATGAGGTATTGACCCAAGCCAACAGATTCCCTCAGTAACCAAAGACTTTTGCTTTCCAGAAGAGCAGACATGAGATCCAGAATAGAATCCAGAGCCAGAAAGGCTCATACTTAGTGGAACTAGAGTTCATAAAACATTTATTATCAGATGTTTTCAATTTATTCACTTATCAAATACTCAAATAAGGAACATTCTGCATGACAATCACTGTGTGAAGTTTCCATGGCCAAGTAATCTATTAGACAACATCAAAGCTATTCCACAGACCCAGAAGCTTTTTGAGGGTTCATGAAAATATTTGAGACCTGAAGATAATTAATATTACCTCCGAAACACAAAGACTTCAGAATTAAACCAACAAACATCCACTTGAAAGTCTAGAAAGTATAACCTTATGCCCACCTGCCAGCTACCTTGCAGCACAGCTCTTCACAATGATGTGTAAGTTATGCCGGGCGGCAGCGGTGCTCTAGTAGGGTTGAGCTTTACATACAGCAGCCCTGTAAGGCGGAGAGCAAGGAAGCCTATTGAGGTCACAGGCAGCCAAGAGATGCTAGGAAAA
This sequence comes from Sigmodon hispidus, assembly GCA_004025045.1. Taxonomy (NCBI): domain Eukaryota; kingdom Metazoa; phylum Chordata; class Mammalia; order Rodentia; family Cricetidae; genus Sigmodon; species Sigmodon hispidus. The sequence goes on from PVIH01007591.1 coordinate 45,950, forward strand.
CAAAGATGAGTGAGACACAGTCGCTGACTTCAAGGGTGTACCTTGTTTACTTGTCTCTTTCTGTGTTCTAATTATGAGTCCCTAAAAGACAAAGACTCTGTCCTGTAATTTCTGGTTAAATTTCATATCTCTGAATTATAGAGAATTATAGCTACTATGTCAGCTGAGCTAATATAATCAGATTAATGCTGTGGTCTGAACTCCAAATTCTGAGCTATCTCTAAAGATTCAAGGGTCTTTCTCTTGTGTTGTCTTTCATCCATGCATGTACATGTACATCACACAGACAGACAGACATACACACAAATACACACACATACACACTTTCTATTCACTTGCCCCTTAAATCCCATAACTAATGGAAGGAAATGGCAAGTTCAACTTAATTCGGACCCACAAATCTCCCTTTCCACACAACATGCTAAGTGCACAATGAATGCTAAATTAAAAAACAAAACAGCCACAAGTAACCTTCAAATCAAGGATGAAAAAAAGCCCTTAATAGTCACTGAGTTGCCATATGCAGCTCAAACACACACACACACACAAACACACACATATATACAAATGTACACACACACACAGACACACACACTTGGCCATGCACAAGGCCTGCTACACCAGAGTGGTCCGTGCAGAGAGCTGCAAATTTGCAGCTACTGTTTCCTGAACAGCCAACACTTCCCTGGCTCTTATCTGTGATTCCTTTTGCATAAACTCTCATATGCCAAGTGCATAATACATTCGCATAAGGGGAGGGGCAATGTCAGATAGACTATAAAACAAGTAGGAGACAGTCACCAAAGAGGGGTTGAATTTCTTGAAATTCACTCTGCCGTTCCCTTCGGTGAAATGCTTCTCTCTCCCACACTTATCAGTTCATTCAGATTCCTGGACCAATCTTATGACTTCAGGCAGCTTTAATGGCTTTCATTTCTGCCAGCTCAACACTGTGACTTCTGAAGCTCGTGTCCACCACCAGGCATCCCCAGCCTTTCACACTCTCACAGAACTAAAACACTGTCCAGAAAAATGACCCCATGAGAAGTGCATCACTCCTATGTCACCATTCCAGGGGCAGAGCATGATTATTTCCAGGGGGTGGGCTTAAAGAGCTATTCTAAAGCCCCGAGAAAGATAAATAAAGACATACCAGAACACGGGAAACAACCCAAGGCCAGAGTCCATTTGCGCCATTCTAGATGTGACCCACACAACATGACAGGATTATTCTGCACCATGGGGCTTAAGGAACCACATGACTCAGAGCTACATACATGAAAATTGGCATTTTTTTCTAATGGTGGTTCCTTCCCTGACTTAAAGGTTTGTTGCCATATTTTGGGTTTTGAATTCCACAATCAGTGGGTGATTATAGTGTTCCAGGGACTGCGCTGAAATTCTGCCCCTTGTCTCACAGACCTATGAAGTAGGCGTGATTATTCCTATTTACAAAGTGGAAACCACAATCCAGGGACATGATGTAACTTGCCCGAGGTCACATGTCTTGTAAATAGCTTAGACTAGATGCAACTCCACTTTGTGTTCCACAAAAGACTTAACAAATATTGCGGAGCCCCCTCCTCGGGGGAAAGATAGATGGTTATAATCCATGTAACCACTGTGAGAGAGGTAAGTGGTTGCATAGGAAAATAGGTAGGAAGGACTTCTCCTGAGGGAAGGGAGGGAGGGGGAAGGGAGGGAGGGAGGGAGGGCAGGCTGCATATGAAGCTGGGTTTTAATAAAGAAGACAGTAAGAAGTGACATGCAGAAGAATTGAAAAAAGGACCTGGAATTTGGGGCCCTGGATGGATGAGGGCAACATCAAGACAGCAGGGATCGATCCTGAGTGAGTGAGGAGGTGCTGCCATCACCATGAGGCTGAGGAGAGGAGACAGAGTTAGAGGGAGAGGTTAAACAGGGTTGTGAGAACCTGCAGAGGTAGGGGCATTTGGGTGAGCCAGATAAGAACGACTGCATCTGGAGCTCAGGCAACTAGAAGGGTGGAATAGCTTTGGAAAATGATTCTTTAATGTCAGTGAACATTTTTAAAACATCGCCCAGGAAGTGACCTAAAATTGCAAGTTCTGAGACCTGCTGCAAGATAATGGAATTCACTACAACTGGAGGTGGACCCTAACACCTGCATTTTAACAAGCACCCCAAGTGATTCTCATGCCAGCACTCCACAGACAACCGCTGCAGAGGCATTTCAAGAGAGATGCTTCCTGAGGGTGAGGGAGAAGGAAGGACCAAGCTCTAACCACCTTCCCTCTCCGGGAATCCCGTTTCCACTGTTATCAGCCCAATCCTCCATGAAGTGCCTTTCCCCTACCTCTCAGATCAGGTGGTTTGCCCAAGGACCCAGGCAGCCAACCTGTGGCTATCTACAGGTAAAGGAACAGATGGCTCTCTCCAGAGCCATTGCTGAGATGTTTGGGAAGAGAAACAGGCATGCTTCCTTGCTGGCTTGAACCTGGTGTCTCAGATGCTGCAGCCACTGCACATAGCAAGACATTAAGAGTCAAGCCAAGAGAAGGTGGATTTGAGAGATGGAAAAAACGAACGTTTCAAATTCTTCCCTGTGGTTTGAAGGCTGAAGCCAGCCATGCCCAGAGCCAGGCCACCCTGAAACTTTGCATGTGTGAACCTTTGATGCAATGATTGGTTCTTGTTGCTTCTGTTACTCTACCGTAGGATGTAGTTTCTGTCATTGACAAAAAGACCCTGCTGCTCACTGTAAGAAAACCCGATATCTAAAAATCTTACCCTTCACATCAGATAGATGGAGAGCCGATTACTTCTATTAAAAAGGGATTCACTCACAGTTTCCTTTGAAGAGAGCATTCCCAAGGTATGAAGTGTAGAATTTGATTTATTAAATTTGATTTACACATGACCTTTTCAGGAGGACGATCTTAAAATGCAAAGTAAGAGTTCTGCAGAGATAATTGCTCTCGAAGCATGGCAGTGTGGCTTTTGGAAGGGGAAATCGACTGGGGTGGCACCCCAAAGTGGAAGCCACTATGGCCTACATGGGAGAGGCTAATTTTGATTTCATAGTCTCTTGGTTTCTATAGCTGTAAAACTCAATTTGGCTGCAGGAACCACTGTTCTACAAGTCTGACCTGACACCCGTGTCATCTTCAAGTGAGTGACATTTGTGTTGTTCTTTCTCTGATTTCTAATAGAAAACATGCTCAGAACGTGATTGCTTAATACATTAATTAACGCATTCGTTATTTTTTTATCAGTAGCCTGTAGGAAAAGGCTTCCTACTAAGGTGCGTGTTGCTCCAGGTTACAGGGATCATCCCCTGGCATTACTGTTCCACAGGCAGGCAACTCTCTGCTATCAAAGGGTCAGGAAGTGCTACATAGCCTCATCCCAGTGTTAAGAAAAAAATACAGAAGTTTCAGCACCCATATCTGCCCTGGCTGAAGCTAGGGACAAGATCATTTCTTTGTACAGACAGGTTGGCCTGTGGTTGAGGTTTCTTGCATGGACCTTGGTTGTATAGTATGCCAACTAAGTGCCTAAAGAAATCTGGAAAGGGGAATGGGATGGTTCATCATCATCATCTGGATTTAGAAGCATCTAGAAGACACCTCTCTAGTTTAGCAGCCAAAGATATTTAAAAAAAAACTTGTTAATTTTTAGTTTATGTGTATGACTATTTGCCTAAATATATGTTTGGGCAACGTGTTTATACTCAGTGCCCAGGGAGGCCAGAAGAAGGTATAAGATCTCCTGAAACTGGAGTTACAAATGATTGTGAGCCACCACATCGGTGCTGGGAACTAAATCCAGGTCTTCTGCAAGAGCAGTGGGTATTCCTAACTGGTAAGCAAGTACTCCTAAATGAAGAGGGAAGATCTACACTCAGTATGGGCAGCACCATTCTCAGGGGCTGGGGGCTGGGGCTGAATGAAAAGGAGAAAGGAGTCTGAGTACCAGGGTCCATCTCTCTCTACTTTCTGGCTGCAGGTGTCATGTGACCAGCCACCTCAGTCTCCTGCCCCCACACCTTATCCACCACGACAGACTGCGCTGTCAGTCTAGGGGTCAAATGCATCTCTCCTTCCACAAGTTGCTTATGTCATGTATTTTTAGTATAACATGAAGAAAAAGTAATGCAGAGAACATAGACATGGGTCATTCCTATCATGTGGGTAATCACACCATGATTCCAGAAATTTCTTTTGTTCTGAAACTTGGTATGCCCAGAGTGCTAGCAGGAATGAAATCCAGCTCCTACCTAGGACAGCAGCAACAGGCCTAGAGTATCAAGGGAAAATTCCCTTCCAGTCTAGAAATGCCATTTCTCAACTGGAGCCTCTAAAGTGCTCCCTTTGTCTTAGGACTTGAGTAAATGCCTTTATTTCCAACACAGAAAACAGTTTTCATTTGTCCTTTCAATCCATAATAAGGAACAATAAAGCTAGACATCTCCTTCCTGCCCGGGGCTGGCTGGTGGATCTCCTTTCTGGTACCCAAGGTCTCATTTTCTCTCTGGTTCTCCAGCTCCTACCACTAGGCATCCCTCCCTGCCTGCCTCCCTCCCTCCTTTCCTTTTTATTCTTTCCTCCCTTTGCAGCATGCTATGCTCACCGTACATCTTGGTTCACAGCACACAGTGTCGGCCCCTGTCTGTTGAAGGCCCTATTCTTGCTAGATTTTGTTTCATTATTTTTTTTCCTTTCATCCTCACTGCTCGGTCCCATTTCCCATAAGCACTTAGACTGTGCTTGGTAAACACCCCTGGATATGAGTATGGCTTGTGAAAAATCTGTAATATTGTTTTGTGAGTGAATTTGCTTTAAATGCACACAAGTGGCCGTGACTGCAGACTCCATGCTGTTCTTTTTTGTCTTCCAGCATTCTATTTTACACTTCTAATAATATTACAGAGGATAACTCCATTTTCTGGAGTTAATTTCTACACAGTAGTCTATGAACACAGCTTGTACATTTTGATTCTCCCCTCCCTCTCCCTCCCTCTCTCTCTCTCTCTCTCTCTCTCTCTCTCTCTCTCTCTCTCTCTCTCTCTGTATACATATGCTCACATGTGCAGGTGCATGTGTGTATGTGGAGGGCAGAAGAGGACAACCCTGGCTATGGTTACCTGGACACCATCCACGTCTCCACACATACCCCCAAGGTCTCTCACTGGCTAGTGCACTTTAAGGACCCACTCCCCTCCACTTCTCTAGGACTGGGATTATTCGTCCATCACCCTTGGAGTTTCTCTAAAAAGCTAGGGTCTGGGGATCAAACTCGGGTCCTTATGCCTGCAAAGCCAGCTCTTTGCCACCTAAGCTACTTTCTATTTTTGGTGATGAGTATCATTTGTTTGTCTGTTTTTGGTGATGAATATCTTGGCTGCCTAAAATGACTTTTCCATCTCTAAGAGTGTTGTTATTTATATCACATCTTGGTTAGTACTCCAAGAGGACCCTCAAAGCAAGAGTATATATGTAAGAGTATGAAAACCTCACAGGACCCATCCCTACTTAGAGAACTACAGGCAACTGCTGTGGGAATATATCCTGGTATGCTGTTAATATTTGACCCTCGTACTAGTTTAATAAAAATCTGATAGGCCAGAAGGCAAACAGGAAGTGTGGGCGGGGCTACCAGACTAAGAAAACTCTGGGAACAGGAAGAGCAGAGCAGAGCTGCCGCAGAGACACTGACAGAGACATCAGCAGATGCAGAGGAAAGAAGACAACCATGCTGCTCTGAGAAAAGGTACCAAACCACATGGCTAAACATTAATGGAAATAGATTGAGATAAGATGAAAGAGCTAGCTACAATATGTCTGAGTCAGAGATAAATTAGCATAAAGTTAATATAAGCTTTTGTGTGATTACATGAAGTTAAGCGGCACAGGGACTGAGAATGGGTCTGGACCTCTGAGCTAGGCCAGAAAGGCTGGACCAGGCAACTAAGAACCCCTGGGACAGGGAGAGCTGGCCATGCTCAGGAATGAAGCCCCTAGTTGGTTATCCAATTCCAAGTAGTCACTGCTGACATCATATACACACAATCAACACTAAATGGACAAAGCAAGCTGCATTTATATGTGTTTGCATTTAAACATACATGAGACAATAACAGTCAAAAAAAAAAAAGAAACCATTAATTAAGGGTAAGGGGGCTACATGGAAGAAATTGGAAGGAGGAAACAAAGGAGTAAATATAAGTGTGCTTATATTTTAATTTTAAAAATAAAAACATATTTTAGAAAAGAGTAAGATTGCCAGGGCACAGGCCACACATACATGGGGTCCACTCAGTAACCTTCAAATGGCCATCCCAGGATCCCAGGATCCCTTCTTTTGTTACTTCATCCCCTGTCTAGATTTGAAAAATGATGAGGTTGCAATGCTGGCTTTTGATAAGCAGGAAATCCAGTTCAGCCTCTGTCTTCACAGAAATGTTACTAAGGAGTTAAGATTGAGGGTGGGGTATCTCTGGGCTGGTGGCTCTCAATCCTGGTTCACATTAGAACTACCTGGAGAGCACTTAAGGAATATGAGTATGAGACCCATTAATCAGACTCTGTGGGGTGGAGCCTCACACAGTCACATCTTAAGCAGTTCTGAGGTGATTTTAACATTCAGCTAAGGAACTAGAGAGCTAGGCTTATCAGAGCATCTGGCATTTGTCACTGGGCACATTAGAGGCATAATGTGGTGGTATAAACACCTGGTGGCAAAGAGAGTGCCATCATGGTAAATAAAGAGAAAAAGAAGCAGAAAAGTAATGGCAGCTTGCCCTCTGGGAGGATAATTTGCTAGTTCAAGGCCTGGTGGGAGCTGAATTAAAGGATATTTTAATTCATACCTAATAATTTGAAACTCAAAACTTCCAAATTATTGAATAATTACAGAACTATGTGAACGCCTCGAGCCTTTAACAAGACTGCTACGGATCATTACCCAGGACTAGCTGGAGCCTGGCTGACAGAACCAACCAGAACTTCTGGTTCCCTGTTGAAGGGCTGATGCACACTGAGCTGTCCAAGGTGCTGCCCCTCACTATGTGGGCCACAAAGCTCCTCTGTCAGCAGGAAGCAGATTCCCAACATCCTCCAGTGCCAAGGGAGCTGGCCCCCTACAGAGTCAATTTCTCTCTGCAGTCAGTAAGGTAAATCCCTTGCCACACTTAAGCCACCAAAAAAGATTACTCTTCAAATTGGTGGCAGTGGAAAGCTGTCTACCTTGGTTCTAGAAATGATGCTCCCATTCTAAGCCTGGTTCTGTATTTTCCTTCATATGTTTCAAAATAACCATGATGTTCAATGGTAAAATGGTCTGTGTAACAGAAACACAAAGCCATGAGGGAGTCATTAACATTAGCTGAACATCTACCTTGAGACAAAGGGCTAAGCATTTGCTTCATTTTTATTCTTGTGTGATTTGTCTGTGTGTATGCCATGTATGATATGCCTGGAGAGGCCAGAGAGAGTTGGATCCTCTGGACCAAGAGACAGTGGTAAGCCACCTAATTTGGGTTTTGGAAACCAAACTTGTGATCTCTCAGTAAGTGTTCTTAACCACTGAGCCACCTCTCCAGACCTAGGATTAAGCATTTTGTATGTTTCCTCTTGGTTAAGCTTTATGAAAGCCTTGGTAATTACTGTTATGTATCTAGCAGACAAGGCTTAGAGACAGGTTACAAGTGATTCATACATGGTAAAAAATTATTCAAACCATGTTCTCTCTAATTTCAAAGCCTAAACACTGTCTACATTTAGAAAAATCCAACTTATTTCTAATTAGTATCCATATAAAAATATCAGTGACTCCTTGAAAATCCTGTGTGTGTGTGTGTGTGTGTGTGTATGTGTGTTGGTTGGTGTTCTTTATCAATACATTCTTCTTTTTTTAATCCACATGCTATATTTAATAAATTTTATATTCTCAAACATATTAACTTTTTGTTAAATTTTGTTGACAAACAGCAAAAATTGGGAGTCCATCATCTATACATGCACTTGAACTCAGAAGGCAGACACATGAGGGTCATGTTTTCAACATTACTGACATCCAACTGTCATAGTCAACACACTCAGGGCACAGGGATTGGAGGATGCTCCAGTTGAAAATTTGCTTCCATTAGATTGGTCTATGGCAACATCTGTGAAGCATTTTCTTAGTTGTTGATTTACAAAGGAGGATTCAGTCCACTGTGGGTGGTGCCATGCCTAGGCAGGTGGTCCTGGGCTGGGTAAGAAAGGAAGTTGAACATGAGCATAACAGTATTCCTCCATAATTCTGTTTCAGTTCTAACCTCTAGGTTTCTGCCTTGCGTTCTGGCCCTCACCTTCCTTCAGTAATAGTTCATAAGCAGTAAAATGAAATAAATCCTCTCCTCTCCCCAAGTTTGTTTGGCCAGGGTCTATAACATCATAATGGAATAGAACCAGGACAGTAACTAATCCTCATCTCAGGATAATCTCAGCAGCTTGGGGAGAAGGACATAATTTGATGAGTATTGGCTCTTTGAATTAGCTCATTCTACTGACAAATGAGCCCATCCCATTGATGAGTTAGTCCATTCCCATGGAGAAAGTGGGTTCCAGTTTCTTGCTGGATGTCATGTTGCACCTAGGGGCTGTAAGCACAGTTTAAATACACCCTGTCAGGGTTTAGAAACTCAAACTCATGTGTTGATAGTCTTTAAGCATGGATCTTCTGGCAGATATGTAGGTTTAGATGAAACCATGAGGATGGGGATCCTCATGAACAGATTAGTGGCCCTCTAGATGAAAAGAGACCCAACCTCTCTGTTTTCCAACCCCCTCTGTATAAAAGCCTCATGATATAACTCAGCAAGAAAGCCTTCAGCAGATGACAAATGCTGGCTCCTCTTTGCAGTTTCTAGAACAACTAACCACTATTTATAAATTGCCTACACTCAGAAACTTTGTTATAGCAACATAAATTAGACGCATACAGCTGTTGAATCCATTCTCTGAAGGCATGCATCTCCAGGAAAAAATGTTCTGGTATGTGCAAGGGGGAGGTTTGAGTTCCCCCAAACATCAAGAAAATGTGATGACTCTCAGGGTCCCTTGTAAATCCCATGCTGACACTTTCTTTTCGATAAGAGGGGTGAGAAAAAGACTCTACAGGAGTCTCCAGAGCAGTGATTGACCACAGTGTCAGGAACATCTGGAAACCTGTTAGGTATGGAAATTTCTAGGTGCCACCCTATACCCATTGCACCAAAAACCTTAGGAGTGGGTAGCATCCATCTCATTGTAATAGGAAACACATACACACACAGTGGGGAGTTCCACAGAATTTCTTTTTTAAGTTGCTGATGGTCAGCAAAGAAATTTCAAGCCCTGAGGTCTGCACGTGCTTTGACTGTGGGGATCCAGTGATGGATGCCCTGGCAGATATAAAAACACCCGTTCTTGCAGCATCCTCTCCTGCCAGAGCACAAGCCCACTGTGTTTAAGCTGAAGCTTTGGCCTGGACTTTCAGGCTGTCCCCTGTCCACTCAGCTTTGCCTCCTTCTCATTCTGTTTGGGTGCTAGGTGCTCTGGGTGAGGATGTGGAGCTCTGAGTTGGGGGGAGGGGTGATAAATGGGAGTGAAAGCAGAATACTATTTTCCTGAAGAGTCTGTTTGTCAGGAAATAACACCCCCCATCTCCGCTTCTTTACAAACTCTTACATCCCTAAATACACAAAACATGATCATTTTCGCAGCAAACCAAGTCATACATAATGCATTTTATTGGCACCTTGAATAAAGATGTGGTAGACATGAATCTCAAATGTGCAGATGAAAAGGGAGCTCTCACAATGGGTGAGCAGGGAGCTTGAGAGCACCTGGCTGATCTTGCCAAAGCCAAAAGAAATGCTGCAGGGGAAAATGTACCTCAGGGTCCTAGGAAGGTGCACAGATGAAGGATGGGAAGAATGGCTGAGGTCGGCCGCTGGTGATGTAGAAAGGGGAATAATTTATAAAAGAATTTAAAACTGAATTCTTCAAATAATTAGTGAAAAGTGTGAATGCTTTGGAAAGGAGGTAGAGAACTTGTGAATCTGTGTGAAATGATGGAATGCAGAGCTCTGTTTTAAAAAATAATAAGAAGGAATCGGGCATGATGGTACCAGCACTGGAGAGGCTGAGGCAGGATGATTGTGAGGAGTCTGAAGACAGTCTGGGCTAGATGGTGAATTTCAAACCAGCATAAGATCTGTAGCAAGACCTTGTCCCCCAAACAAAATAAACAAAGGATGATGGGCTCAGCTTGATAAAGCTCCATCTATCTCGATTTGAGACAAATAAAACACAGAAAAGGATAAAGGTGGGTGGGTGGACAGATATCGTGGTCATTACTGTAATTCCAACACTTAGAAGGGACAGGCAAGAAAATAGAGATTGAAACTAGCCTGGGCTGCATGGAGAGACCCTGTCTATAAAAACTAAAACAAAACAACAGCAACAACAAAAACTCACAGGGACATTGACCTCGAAGGAAAGACTTTGTGTATATGTAGATCTGTCATGTGAAGAAGAATCTCACATCTCTACATGACAGAGTATTGAAGATAAGTGACCCCGGAGGCTGTCAAGCCCTTTCCTTCACTCTTAGATAAGCTAAGAGGCTTCAACACTAAGATGACATTCGTTCCTAGTTCCTTTTCATTCTACCTAGCAAAGTCATGAAAGATGAAGTTTGTCTCTAAATTTTCAGGATCCACAGAAAGTTGTAACCTGTGACATTCCATATAGATATGAGTTGTTATCCCGACCCCCTATAATATCAGCTTCCATTCTTGACCTCCTCTAGCTCAGCATCATTATGAAGAT
>PVIH01007591.1:56887-99101 GCA_004025045.1 Sigmodon hispidus
TTTTTTTTTTTTTTTTTTTTTTTTTTTTTTTTTTTTTTTTTTTTTTTTTTTTTTTTAAGGAGGCAAATTGCACATGATGAAAATGAAGGCTATCAATGTTAGCTTGAGTGTTTATACACAAGCCAGTGGATACTGAGCAAAACTTGGGAGAGAGGCTTAACTACGGAAGATGCTGTAGCCTGGACCTGAGTTGTCTTCCCACAGGGTGTTAAAGGCTTGATTCTCTGCTTAGTGCTACGGGGAGGTGATGGAAGCTTTGGGATGTGGTGCCTGGGGCTGGAGAGATGGGCTCAGTGAGTCAAAATGTTTGCTGATCTTGTGGAAAACCAGACCACATCCACAGGCTCACCACCACCTGTAACTCTAAAATAATCCAATGGGATCCAATGCTCTCTTCCAGCTTCTGCATGCACCCTATATATGCGCACACATACACATAAATAAAATATCTTTAAAAAAGAGATGGTTCCAAGGAGGAATGCATTTCTGGAGAATGTTCTGCCTCACAGAAGCTAAAGAATGATTTGCTAACTGGACCTTGAACTGGGACCTCCAAAGTGGTGATTCCAAATAAGCCTTTTTTTCCTTCGTAAGTTGGTTGTCTCTGATCTTTTGATATAAAACAGAAAACTGACTTACACAGGAGTTAAGCTTAGTCATTTTTTCTTGAAACATGGGGTTGCAGTGTAGTTACTATGGAAACGGTGTCTGTAGAACAGGGACTTGTCCTACTGCTGTGACTGGTCCCCACAATGCTTCCCTGTGGTCGTCATCATACCTAACGGATGTCTCTGCCCTAAGCAGCTTGAAGAAAGAAAAGCCATTTCATCTGAATAGGGCTTTCCCAGGAGTGCTCCCTGTCCATCGAGGTGGACAATAACTAAGCAGGCTGCTGTTAATAAAATAACTCAGACCACAACTTTCCTTTCTCAGAGTTCTGGAGCCTGGAAGTTGATGATCAAGGTGAAGGCAGGTTGTGTTTCTTCGGAGACCTCTCTCTCAGGCTTGCAGGTGACAACCTACATCTTATGGTTTCATCTTGACACATTTGCCCCATGGCTCTTCCTCTCCTCGGAGATGAACCACCCATCTTAGCCTATTAGGACTCATACCAGAACTCCACATATTCTTAATTATCTCATCTAAGACCGGGTCCCAAAATCCGACCACACTGGGAGGTGAGCTTTTCAGTACAAATATAGTAGCATGGGGTTTTATTCCTCTCAAATAGTTGGATAGGAGAGACTTTAGGGCTCCTTCTGTTGTGCTCTAAAGAGAAAAACAAAGAACATTTAAAGAGTGATTCATGAAAGTCTGATCCAATGAAGAAAGTCTTATAGGCTTGTTTCTTTTTGGGGTGCTGGGGGTTGAGCTCCAGACCTTGTTCATGGACAAATACTATCAGACATCTGCATCCCTGCCCCATAAGGAAGACACTCTAACAATTAGTTTTCTAAGATAGGAATGAGCTTTCTAGAGTAACGGCACATTCTTCATCACTTAGTATCACTTTAGAAGCCAGCAGCCACCATCCAGTTCCCTGCAGTAGAGGGCATTCCCACCCAGGGATAGAAAGCTAATGAAATGGGCTCCTGAGCCATCCATCGGTTTTATGAAGTTCTACAATGCCTTATGTAGTAAAGGTATTTTAGCTTTAAAGGAAATTCGGAGGTATAAGAATCTTGCACAACCCAACAGCACTCTAGATTTCTAAATCCTGCCACATGAAAGTTTTTCCAATTGACTCAGTGTTTCTGCCTATCCCAGGAGGCTGCCTGCTCTCCCTGAGAAGTGCTCTACTTCCCCCAATGACACACCTTTGTCAGCAATTCTTCCTTCTTACATCTATCTCGCCTAATCCTGCGCAGTCCCACTATAGTATCTGAAAACTGCAAGGCAGGCTGTTTGCCTGTTCGGATCACTCTGTGCACAACAGCAGCGCTGGCATAGCTAATTCTAGCAGAAACTAGCGCACCCAGGAGCTAAGCTGCCATGGAGTGGGTGCAGGGAACCAGGACTTCCAGCCCAGTTGGTTACGCTGGCCATTAACTGAGACGACTCTCTACATTAGTTTTCCTGAGCCTCAAATCATCTATCAGATATCCAGTAATGCCTGTCATAGTTGGTGGGGGAGAAAAATTAGTTTTTATCTTAAATGTCCCCCAAAGCCCGGGATGTTAAAGGTTTGCTCCACAAGGTGGTGCTATTGGGAAGTGATGGAAACTGGCAGTGAGTGTGAGTCTCATAAGGACCCTAGAACTCTGGGCTCCTCTCTGCTTTCTCTTTTGCTCCTGGTCATGAGGTCAGGTTGTCTCTGTCACTTGCCTGACCAGAGCCCCAAGGCGATGGAGGTAATCAACCATCAGCTGGAACTTGCAAAACTGTGAGCTCAAATAAACCTTTTCTCTCCCTAAGTTAGTTGTCTTGGGTATTTGTTACAGTAGCAGGGAACTGGCTTGCTCAGACATCATCCTAGCCATGCACTTACTGGCTCTGAACTTTCTTGTAACCTGATGAATTCAACTGGGGCAACGATTTCTCAGGAAAAGCCCTTTTACCTAGGTGAGGGCAACCTATACAAAGACAGATGGGTGGCCTGATTTCATTAATGGGCTTGGTAGGTGTTTACTGGGGGCTTACTGTGATCCATGAATGAGTTTAAGGACTGACATTAAGCAGCAGCTAAGAAATAATGCCTCTGCTCCCAAGCTTACAGTCTAGATAGGAGGCAAAAGAATCGTTCGATTCCTATCAGGTGAAAAAAAGATGGTGTGTAAGAAGCAAAACATTGCTAAGCGATAGGGAACTAAATGGCTAATTTATGTTTGGTGGGTCTCTCTGGGGTTGACATTCAGAGTCAAACAGCAAAAGAAGAGAAATCATGTTACAGTAAGATTGGGAAGAGATCACTGTGGGCACAGGATGGAGATGCCCCCTCAGTGGGGGTGGGAAGGTGGGGGAGGGGGGAGGCACCAGTGTAGGTATAGCAGCAGACTGAGATCATCATGGAAAGTGAAGGGCAAGAGGGTATTAGGGAAGTAAAACAGGGGACAGTATGTGACATCTGCAAACCAGGCTGAAATGTCGACTCACATGGGGGGGTGTGGAAGGATTGTCAAAAGGGGTGTAGATGCCATCAAATTGTATCATTGCAATATAATTCCTACCTCATTCATGTTGTCATAAATGACAAGATCTCCTTGTTTGGGGCCAGTGAGATGTTCAGCAGGTAAAGGTGTTTTCTCCCAAGCCTGAAAACCCAGCTTTCATTCTCAGTACCCATGTAGTAGGAAAGAACTTACACCTACAAATCGACCTTCACACTTCTACATGAGCATGGTAGTACAAGCACCTACATGTGCGCACACACACACACATGCACATTTAAATGTGTTCTCTCAAACCTCTTTATTTATTAAGGCTAAACTGTAATTTGTTATACAAGATTGATGACCCCTAGGGCATTATGCTTCATGAAATAAACCATACGTAGAAACAAAACTACTGTACAATCTCACATGGGAAATAAAGATCTAGCTCATTGAGGCAGGGAGCAAAATGGTGGTCCTCAAACAGCAGGAGGAAAGGGGATGGCCAGAGATGTATCTCAATTAGACAGGTAGGGTAAACTCCAGTACTGAGTGCACAGCATAATAAGAACAGTTCATCTATGCCACACTTAAAAATTAGTAGGAGTAATTTTTAATATTCTCATCACAAGAGATAAGAATGTGGTGACACACAGTGTACACATACAGCAGAGCATTACACTGTGTGCATAAATATCTATCAGTTTATTTACCAGCTTTAAAACAATAATGTAATTCTGGTCACAACAAAGATCAGTTTTGAGAGCATTGCATTGTGAGGAGTGGGAGAGGCCTAAGCAGAGGAGAGCTTGGGCAAATGTGGGCGCTCAGAAGACACCAGTTAGTCAGGCTTGGGGACAAGAGCTCCAGTCACAGCCACACTTGATTCGCAAATGACGGGGGTGTGCTGTCATTTTTCCTGAGACGGAGAAACAGAGGGAGCTGGGGAGCACAGGGCAAGAGAAACTTGAGCCACTCTTAGTTGATAGTGCATTTGCATTTCTTAGACACCCATTCGGGTGTGAAAACAACTGCTGTAGCTCAGCTGGAGAACCTGTGCTAAAGATATGCAAGGGCTTGGATTCAAGTCTCAATAACACACACCCACCATACCACACCACACACACACACACACACACACACACACACACACCACACATACACATACACCACACATACACACACACACACACACACCACACATACACACACCACACATACACATACACCACACATACACACACACACACACCACACACACACACACACACACACACCACACATACACATACACCACACATACACACACACACACACCACACACACACATACACCACACACACACACACACACGCACCACACACACACACACACACACCACTTTCCTCTGTAGTAAATGTAGCTAATAGGACACGTGACCATCAAGCTCGGATTTTTATTCCTCAGTTCCTCCTTAGAGCCACATGTGACCTTGTTGTAACTCAGTTCAGATCCAACATTAGTAGAAATTCTGATGCTTGCCCCTAAAAGACTTTCTGACTTTTGTGTTTGAACATGGGGCCTCACTGCTACAAATGTTTTCTCTTGCATCATAAATAGTAGACAAACAGAGAAATATATAGAGCAAATTTTATAAGACACTGAATGTGGGGGTAGGGGACTGTAATCCTGGAGAAAAGGAAAATATGATCAGATCAAGGAGGTCTTGTCCCCTGCCTGGAGGCAGTTTCTATGACCAAACCTAAGAGGGGACAGTCAAAACCAGCCCAGTGCTGAATACAGGACATAGAAAGAACTGGGGAGGCCAAGGCAGCTGAATTCTGTAGGCCATAATATCAGAAAGAGAAAGCTGTCCCCAAAGAGGTGTGCAGAGATCTGCAAAGATGTCTAAGTCTTGGGCTGAGCTCTAATGAGTGAATTATGGAATAAGACCTTTTGAATCCAGAGAAAGAATTTCTAGCAAGAGGTATTGATGAATGGAATAGTGCAGAGATGCTGCAGATGGAAATTGATGCACGGTGAAATATAGAGAACTTATTAGCTGGGTTTGGGTGAAAAGAAAGGTGTTAAAGCTGACACCTGAACCTGTGCCGTGCATGAATAAGCAGAAATGCACTGTCATTTGCTAAGATGGGGGTGGGGGAGCTTTGCAGGATAAAATCAGAGAGCAGAGAGCTCAGATCTTACACACAAGCCAGAGGGTGGAGACCAGTTGATGGGTAGCATCATCAGCAAGTTTGGACGCCTCTGTTGTGAGAATAAATCAGTCTTGGAAGGAGAACCAGTCTGGACTTGCAATAATAAAGCTTAAAAGTATTCTGCAAGAGAATCAAACAGATCCCCAATAACTTGAGTTTGTATCAGAAAAATTACAAAACTCCTCAAGGAAACCAACAGAACTAGGACCGGACAGTAAAAAGTATCCAACATGTACTCAGATGGTGCCAGGCATATCAGTAACAGGCAGGCAGGCCTTGAAACAGAAGAACAAACACAAGGAATGAGTAAAGACCCAATGTAGGGATTCCTGGCAGTAGCCACTTACCAAATCCAACATGGCTCCAGCAGAGCCCGTCATATGGAAGGTTCCCCACCCAGGTGTGGCTACGTAAATCTGTGCCCACCAGCTCTCTTAAACGGAGACAACATGTGAAGGCTGATCCCCCCCCCCCAATGTAACTCCCTTGAATAAACTCTTGTGTGGAGACAACATATGAAGGCTGATATCCGCCCCCCCACCCCCCGCCATGTAACTCCCTTGAATAAACTCTTGTATGGCATCTGGTGGTGTGTGTCCCTTCTCACACACAAAACCAACAGCCTGGAAGTGTTAAAACACTGTGGAACTGCATAGAACTTTATAAACGTGCTTCAAGATTAAAAGGGGGATGCATAAAGGGGGAATAGAAGATATTTCAAAGATTCGTGCATAACTCCTTCCAATGAAAAGATTAGCATTTAAACTAGAAACAAGCTAGGTGAATTCGCAACAAATTACAGCAGTAAAGCATGAAGGATCCTGAAGATGGGCTGATTCTAACTCTGTGAATGACGCGGAGCTCAATAAAGGGGACAGAGGGAGACGCTAGTGAGCCAGGACAGTAGAAAACAGCCCAACTTCCTGTGTTCACTCAGGAGTGAGGAGGTCAATGGAAATGAAAAAGTAAAAGGCAGGGTTGTTGGTATTTTTCCCCTCTAGATTTGATAAAAGGTCCATAGATCAAGAAACCTGCAGAATACCAAGAAAAATGAAAAAAAAAAATGGAAAGAATGAATGCCCATAGCGATCAAATTGACTAAAATGAGTACAAAGAGAAAAATCTTAAAATTGACCACAAAACTGGTTGGGGGACATTATGGACAAAGTAACAGAGATGGCATCAGACTTCTCAACTGAAAAAATGTAAACCAGAAGATGATACAGTAACACCTTCCTTTAACTCTGAATATGTTGTAATAAGTACTCACACACATACAAGTACACTGATCAACAATAAACTCAAAATAACACATCAGTGTATCATAGCAACCACTCAGTCAGAAAAGTGTGTTGTTGGTGTCTTGCACTTTCCTGTAATGGCCCCTACAATATTCATCCATGGGACAACTCTCTGAGCATCTACAGGCATGTGCTAATCCATTTTCATAATTAAGGACAGAAATAATCATTATCCACACTTTTTTCTTTGATTTCTCTCATTCAATATTGTGGGTTTTTATTGCAAAATGGAGGGCAGGAAGAATGTAAGAGCCAGGGTATGAGGAAGAATGCATGAGACATTGTCTTCTGAACATGACAGGAATTAGCATCTACTGTGATTACCCTCACAAGGTAACACAGAGGGACCCAACGATGTGCTATCGTGGGTGAGGGAGGGACTCTTAAGGCCATACACCTATCCTAAGAGCTCCTGGTAGTTCAGGACTGCTGAGAAAGGGTTCATTTTCTTCAGGGGGGTAGCTGCCAAGGAGCTGTCCATGCTCTGGTAAATAACTCCACACCCATGCTCATCCAAGCAACTATAATTAAACTCAGTGGGTTTGGGAAGAAAAAACAAAAAAAAAAAAAAAAAAGAGGAGGAGAAGGGGTGTTGGGAAGATGGGTTTCAGTAGGAGAGGTTAAGAGAGTAACAAAGTAAAAATGACCAAAGTATTACATATTTAAACTGTTAAATGTTAAAATTGCATACATGCTTTCTTCTGAGTTTTGACTTTGTTGGTATGTGTAATTTTAATTCATTCACTTGCTAATAAGCTTGTAACTTTAGAACAGTTTATATTTGCGGAAAAGCTGCAAAGAGAGCATAGTTAGGGACATCTGTAGCATACCAAAAGAAATATTTCAATATCCCTAGTGGAAGAAATTTTTAAAGTCCAGGAAAAGTGAACAGTTTTTCAGGTACAAGATAGTGTTAAAACTCATTGTCAGATGTGGGCGCTACAGGAGACATTGAAGAAAGCTTTATAGACAGAAGGTAATGGACCCACACACAGGAATGATCACCTCCACCACAGGAGTGATCACCCCCCACTACAGGAAACACGTGACTATGAAGGGCTTTTGTCCTTATGCTTTGAAATTACCCTAAAAGACAATCAAAGGTTCAAACCCAGGGAGTTTCTGGTCTCTGTCACACAGAAGATTAGACATGAAAACACTCACATAAAGGCCAAGAGTCCTCACGTCACACATGATGGAATGTCATGTAAAGGGAGCTTGTGCTGGGTGAATATACACAACTTTAAAGCAATCTGTGTAACAGCAGCCAGCTCAGAAGACCAGAGACAATATGGAATCCAAAATCAAAGTCATTTAAAACATAAGAAGGAGAAGTAGAATGGATGGGTTTGGGGTTGGATAGATAGAAAGATCAGCAGCACACAGAGCTTGCTGCTCTGGAGAGGACCTGAGTTTGGTTCCCAGCACCTACATCAGAAAGCATGGAAGTCCAGCTCCAGATCTCATGGCCCTTCTGGACCACACAAGCACTTGCGCACACATGGCATGCATACACACACACACACACATACACACACACCACACACACACACACCACACACACATACACACCACACCACATACACACACATATATATACAATAATAATAATTGGAAGGATAGAGCAGATAGAAAATGGCATATTTAAATCCAGCCAAATTGATAGTTATATTAAATTTCAATAGTTTAGCCACTCCAAATAAAAGGCAGCAGCTGTCAGCTTAAAAGTTGACACAATAATAATAAGCATAAAAGCAATACTCAGTTATATACTGCACCAAACAAGCCTACTTAATTATGAAGACCAGATAATTTAGACACTTAAGAGGGAGGAGACTGTCAGAACTGTAACCAAAAGAAAGCTTGGGTAGCTGCGTTAACATTAGGTAAAGAATGTTTCAGAGTACATGGTGTTTCAAATCTCCAGCCAAAATGCCACAAAAAGGTAAACTTGTGCAAAGCAATACAATGTCATTGAATATTTCTGTATGGTTGTGTTTCAAAATGTATAAAACTAAGGGTGAAATAACAGAAGTGGGAGATAAATAAATCTATGGCCATAGTGCACTATGTCAACACATTAGTCTCAGCAATTAAAAGTGAAGAAAAGGTGCACATGTGCACACATACAAAAAAAACAATAAAGCTTGAATGTTACTATGAAAATGTGGACTTAGCGGATATTTCTTGGACAGTCATCTCAGTAGCTGCTTACACATTCCTCTCGAGTAAGCAAACAATATTGACAATCATAGAACACATCCAAAGACATAAAATCATAAATACAAAAAGCTGGAATTTCTGTCAACACTGAACTCAAACTAAAATTTCATAACACAGACATCTAGAAAACCTCAATATTTTGGTAAGCAACCCCAGGTATTAAGAAAGAAATCACAATGACTATTACAGATTATATTTAACTTAACAATAATGAAAACATCAGAATGTAAGGGGTGAGGCTGGTGAGATGGCTCAGGGGGTCCATGTGCTCACAGCCATGCGGGATGCCCAAGACTCAGTCCCTGGACCCCACGTCGGGAAGAGAAAGAAAGAGAACTGATCTTTTAAGTTGTCCTCTGACCCCAGTGTATGTGCTTGTACATGAATACCTACACACACACTACACACACATACACACACCACACACACACACATACACACCACACCACACACACACACCACACACACACACACACCACACATACACACATCACACCACACATACACACCACATCACACACACACACACCACACACACACATACACCCACCGCACATACCACACACACGCACCACACACATACCATACACCACACACACCACACACATACACACACACCACACACACCATACACCACACACACGCCACACACACATACACACCACACATCACACACCACACCACACATACCACATACACATTCACACACACCACACACACACATACACACACCACACACACCACACAAACACACAGTATGAAGGATGGATTGAGGCACAAATATTCTGCTAAAAATTGTTTTAAAAAGAAAGAGAAAACTCTCACATCAAAAGTCTTTATAAACTTCTACCTTGAAGGACTAGAAAAAACTAAGAAAAGATAAAGAGCCAAACCCAATTAAATAGAAAACAGAGCAAAAGAAGAAAAAAAATCAATGGAACTAAAGCCTGCTTTGAAAAATCAATACATTTGATAAACTCTGACAAGAATGAGCAGGAAAGCAGTGGGTGCACATGTGGCCAGTACCGAAAGTGGACATGGGCATGTCTATGGGACTTGGGACATTAGAAGCCAGTTAAAGCTTTGGTGAGAATTGAAATGTCAGTAGATCAACAATGGGTAAGACCTTCAAAAGACACAAACCTCCAGAGTCCCCTCAAAACAGAAGATGTGCCTTAAAATAGCCCCATGTCTATTAAGCAATCTGAATTTGTAGTTAAAATTCCTAACACAAAGAACTCTAAGTTCAGACAGCTTTACAGGTGAATTTTCCCAAATATCTAATGAAGCAGCCATACCAATCAGAAAATATAAAACAGAACAGGGCTTCTTTATTTATCCTCTGTGACCAGCATCAACCTCACACCAAAATCTGACAAAAGTGGCTCCAGAAACATCAGAATATCATTCACAAAGAATGCATGCAAAAAGCCCTAACAGCACAATAATAAATCTAATAAGCAATATATAAAAGGATAATTTAGCATGACCTAGCGAGGTTGACTCCAGATTGGGTTAGTAGTCAATCAGTGAGATCTACTCTGTCAACAGAATTCAGTAGAAAGACCTCAGGATCACTTCATCAGTGCAGAAAAATGTGTGACAAGATTTGATATCCATTCCTGATTGAAAGATGAAGACAGACTAAGAAACAGACCTCAGGGCTGGGAATGGCTCTCTCAGTGAAGTGCTGGCTGCATTAGCCTGAGGACCTGAGTTTGAATCTCTAGCATCCATGTAAGAGCCAGGCATGGTGGTACATGACTGTTACCCTAGCACTGGACTGGTTAATCCCTGAAGCTCATTAGTCGGACAGCCTAGCTGAATCAGTGACCTCCACATTTAGGGAGAAGCTCCGCTCAAATAATAACGTGGAGGGCAACCAAGAAAGATACTCAACATTGACCTCTGGCCTCCACATGCACACGCATACATGTGCACATTCAACTTTATGCACCTACCCATGCAAACATATACATCACACATACTCACATACACAATTTCCATAACCAGGCAAGTGGTGAAGGAATATATCTGTATTCCCAGCATTCCAGGGGCAATTGTGATTGGCCCCCATAATCTCACAGGGGTGCTACTACTAGGAGGTGTGACTTTGTTGGAGTAGGTTTGGCCTTATTGGAGGAAGCGTGTCACTGTAGGGGTGGGCTTTGAGATTTACTATTTGTATTTTACTGCCCAGTGTGTCTGTTGATTTCCTGTTGCCTACAAGATGTAGGAATCTCAACTATTTCTCCAATACTAGTCTGTCTGCATGCCATGATGCTCCTCAATATGATCATAGTGGACTAAACCTCTGAACTAGAAGTGAGCCACCTCAAGTAAATGTTTCCTTAGAAGAGTTGCTGCGGTCATGATGTCCCCTCATAGCAATCGAAATCCTAAGGCAGAAGTTTGTACCAGGGATTAGGATATTGTTGTGGTAGGCCAGACCATGTATCTGTTTGAAGGAATTTGGACTTTGATTCTTGGGGTTAGGAAGGCAGTGGAATTTTTAAGCACCACTTAAAGGGCCATACTAGTAGGAACATGGAAGACAGCGGTGCTGAGTGTGAGTTGATGAACTGTGAGGGGCTAGCTCACGAGGTGACAGAGGAAAATATTAGTGTGCTGCCTAGAGATGGTTCTTGTGATATTTTGGTGAAGAAAGTGGCTACCTTTTGGCTTTGTCTGATAAGTCTGTTTGAGGTTAAAGCAAGGGTTTTGGATTAATTCCATTGGCAGAAGAAATCTCAAAACAACCTATTATAGACTTTGTCACGTGATTTTTTTAGTGTTAACTCTAATGAAGATTTATAATGAAAAGGAGCATGCTGAGCAGGGTGAATTATAAAATGAAGTTTTGGGGGAGAAAAAGAGCAGCAGGAAGTGGAATGGAGCTAAATTCTGTCTTCAATGTGATAGACACATTAAGAACTGGAGTAAAGGAAGTGATGACCTCAGGGCAAGATCTCGCTCAGCTAAATTTCTAACTTGTGAAAAGAATCTTTAGAAAAGCTTAGAAAGATGGTGTCGTGGGGTACAACTTTAACCCCAGCACTGGGAAGGCTGAGGCTGGCATATCTCTGAATTTGAAGCCAGTCTGATCTAGAATGCAAGCTCAAGGATGGCTAAGCATAGACAGTGATGGAAAACAGGAAGCTGGTGAGGATGTAATTGAATGAGGGGACCATGTTCCAGCCCAGGAAGGAGCAGCACTTAGCAGCTTCGGTCCCCTGGTTCTGGCTTTAGAGTTAAGAATACAAGAAATGGGCTATGGAATTTGCCTCCATGTGTCAGGGGTGTCCGTGAATGAAGGCCTAGTAAAGAGGCCATTGCGTGAAGTTGAAGCTTAGATTGCCCTGGAGAACCCAAGATGTTGGACATGCCAGAGCCGTGGGATACTTGCCAAGGAGTGGAACCAGCCCAGGAGAAAGAAGTGTGTTACAGTCAACAAAGCTGAACATTGATGGAGATGTGGTATGGACATCAGACATGAAGATGCAGAGTTTGGAGTTTGCCCAGCCAGTTTTTGGTCTTGCTTTGGTCCAGTATTTCCTTGATATGCTTCCTTCCCTGCATTTTGGACTGGCAATGTATATCCTGTGCCATTATATGTTGGAAGTATGTAATCTGCTTTTTGATTTTCACAGCTGATTACAATTAAGAGATTGCGTGAATCTCAGAGGAGACTTTGAACTTTGGACTTTAAAACATTGTTGAGACTGTGATAGACTGTGGGGGCTTTTGAAGTTGGACTAAATGCATTTTGCATTATGATACTGTCACAAGCTTATGGGGGCCAGGGAGTAGAATGTGGTAGTCTGAATGTAATTGAGCCCCATACTCTCATAAAGAGCGGTACTATTAGGATGTGTAGTCTTAGTAAAGTGGCTTTATTGGTCTCATTGAAGGAATTGTATCACGTGAGGGAGGGCTCTGAGGTTTCCTATGCTCAATTTACTACCCAGTAGTCATTTGCTTTCCTTTTGACTGCTAGATGTAAGACTCTCAGCTATTTCTCCAGCACCACATCTGACTGCATACCACCATGCTCCCGGCCATGATGATAATGAGTTGAAACCTCTGAAACTGTAAGCTGAAATGAAATGTTTCCTTTATAAGAGTTTCTGTGGTCATGGTGTCTCTTTACAGCAATAAAAATACAAACTAAGACACTATCTCCAAACACCATGGGATGGAGGATATAGTGGAGTGATAGAGCCCTGACTTCCATCCCCAACACTGTAATAGAATTTAAAAAAAAATTTCCCAATAAAAATATATATTTACAGATGAACATATGTCTTATATCCATATATATTAACCTCATACTTAATATTGGAAGATTGAATGTTCTGCCTCTTAAAGCAGAGAAGAGGCTAGGAGAAGAATCCTACTCATAATTTCCAGTTAATGTCACATGAAAAACTGTAGCAGGTTCAACAAGGCCAAGAAAATGATACATGCAAAAGCATGGCTGAGCTGCAGAAACGTTATGCTAAGTCAGAGGAGGCCAGCAGGAAGAACACACATCATAAGACTGTGTCTGTATGAACATCTAACCCTAAAACTAGGCTGAGAGAATACAGGCTAGTGTCACTCAGGGCTGGGACTATGGTAGGATGGGGAAAGACTAAAATCCTCTACATCTTGATTATAGAGATGTTTCTGTGACAGCAAACGTTTGTCAAAGATCCTAAGACATCTAGAATAAGTTACATTTTATTGCTTGTAAATCATACCTCAATAAAGCTGATTAGCAATTTTGGAAATGTGTCCCTGGTCTTATTCTCTCTCCTGGTATGGAGTAGATAATTCTCACAGCAGCTGCCCTGTGCCCAGAGAGAGACACTCAGACTTGAGGGTGGCAGGGCCATCCTTGTGTCCCTGGGCTGCTACCACTGTACCCCAGGCTGTTTACTACATCAAAAGGGCTACACACTAGCCAGCTTATCCATTCCAGGCATACCCAACTTCAGGGGCTCAAATAAACATCACCCATTCTTATATAAAGTCACCCTGTGGAGTCCTGCTGCTCAGCCACTACCGTCTCACTGCTGTCTATGTCCAGATGTTTATAGATGTTCTCACAGTTCCTGGCAAGAACTCCTTAGCCCATCCCTGACTCTTCCTGAACCACACTCTCACTCCCAAGCCAGTCACTGAGGCCAGGTGAACACAGTGTCATCACTCATGGGTCCTGAGTGGAGCACTATAGGCAAAGATCTGGGGACAAGCACTGATGGTTACCAATGAGGAAGCAAGGAAGAAATGGATCCCTGGGGAAGAGGCAAAATGTGGCAAGGAGAGATGTGAAAGGTAGTACTGGGGAGCAGGTGTAGCAGATGGCCTCATCAGGTGAAGGGGATGAATGGATGTCACCTAGTGGGTGCCAGGTATTGAAGGCTAGCCTCTGAGCAGATCCTAAGTGATGGACACATTGTCCTCCTCTTCTACTGGTACAGAACAGACCCTCCCCAGCAATCCTATCCCTAACTCCCAGCATGACATCTTGTCTTAATGTGTTTAGACTCAACTAGAGTCAAAACTACCATAGCTAAAGAAATGTCACCTGAAAAATATGACAGTGAAGTCCAAGCCTTGAGCCTGGGTCTAAGGAGAACAGGAGAAAGCATGGTGGTGTGGTTTGTCCTAAGCTGTGACCCTTACTCCCAGATCACATGGTTAATGTAGTCTTAGCCCTGTACCCAAGCTCTGATCTTGCTCTAGTACAGCTGTGTGATCTTGGGCAAGTCAGTTAACCTCTCTGAGCCTCAAATTTACCACTTATAACATGTGAGTCATACTACTTCCCAGAATTAGAATGACAAATGATATATGTGAAAAAGTATGAGCAGCTATTTGCAGGGGCATGGTCCATTGTTCCCTCTCATTCTATCTGAGCACACTCTTTTAATCTTACCCTAGCTTCGCCTTCAGTTTCTAACACTTCATCAGATCTAGGAAAAGGAGAAAACCCTTGCTTAGGAAATGTGAGGCCTCTTTGCTGTTTTTCCTGTTTGCTGTTGCCTGTTCACAACAGTCTAAAATGGTTTATTATGTCACAAAACATTGCAGATCTGCACAGCAATTGACGAGGGGACAGAGCCACAGCCTCAGCCCATGATGGCCAAGTCTAAGAAAGTTTAAATCACCATGCACCTGCTGATATGAACTGGCCTTTGTAGGGCTCGTGTGCACAGAGGCAATCCAAGTCACAAGCCCTTCAGGGATTGCTATTGACCTCACTCTGGCCAGGAAGAGGGTCTAAATCAGATGTGCAGCCATGGGAATGGGCACTAAGGAGCTTGTGGTCCATCTGTAAGGATCTTCTGCTGAATAGCCTGGTTGTTTGGGCATCATCTAAATTGTACCTGGGTGGCTCAGTCATAAAACACCAGCAGATTCTGCAGTTAGGAGCTGAAGAGGTAATGGGGAGTTTGCATAGCCAGGATCATGGAGCCCAATGCCCCTCCCACCCCCAACACACACACACATATATACATACATACACTCCATCCAATCATTCACTCCCTCAGAGAGACTCAGCTGAGACATTCATGGCTACATAAAACCTCTCACATTCCCACTGGTGAGCTTGTGCCCCTAGTGACACTTCACACAAAGCCACCTGCTTCCCCCAAAACACAGCCTGCACATACCCCCTTCCATGTACACAGTCCTCCTGAAGGCATTATGTTTATAGGCTCACAATCACCCTCAGACTTTAGCACACACATGCATGACCACATATTCCGACACATTGCTGCAAGCAGACACAAGCATCCAGTTCACACTCTTTACATGTTTGTCGGCACACACCAGAAACCCTGCATTCATCCGCTGAGGGCTCTTCTGCACCTACCCCAGCTTTCCTCTCTTTGCTGACTTGTTTCCACTAGAATTCTTGTTTCGGATGGGTCCCCACTGAGCATGCTATCTGAGGGTTCCCAGCCATATGTTTGCTACAAGAATTCTGCCTATGTGTCAGAATTTGGCATGAGTGAAACTCAGCCCACATGTGTGTATACATTGCGAACACCAGCCAGAACTGAGTTCTCACGGCAGGAGAGATGGGAACCTTAGAGAGAGCTCTGGAGGTAGGCCAGCAAGGGCATCTGTCTGGTTATGGCTTTGAGACAGCACTCCAAAGTATTCCCTCTAGGATCCACCCAGCCTCAAGAGCCATCACCTTTGCAGAATTGGGGGGGGTGGTCCTTCTATGGCATGCAAGAAAGGTACACCTGAAACCTCTAGAATTTATGCTTAGCTTCAGCAAAAGGCACCAGAGCCAAAGATCCTCCCTCCCATGTCCAGGTCAGAGAGGAGAAAATTATAAATGAGCACGGGGCTGCTCAAAATTCAAGATTTGGGCCGAAGAGGTGACACAGCCGTTGATGTGCTGGCCATGCAAGAATGAGGACCTGAATTTGATCCCCAGAACCTATTGATACACAGTAAAACAAAATAACAGCATGCATGGTGGCTTATACTTATAATCCCAATGCTGGACAGGCAGAGACAAGGGAATCCTGGCCGGGCTGGCCAGCCAACCTAGCCTAATTGGTGAGCTCCAGGCCAAGGGAAAGTCTCTCAGATGAGGTAGATGATGGCATTCCAGGAAGTCATCTGACTTCCACACATATGAAGAGAGAGAGAGAGAGAGAGAGAGAGAGAGAGAGAGAGAGAGAGAGAGAGAGAGATCCTGGGGCTAGAGTCTGTACAGCTGGGTTCCAGCCTTCTCACTCCTATACTCATAGCAGGCCTGGAACCACCCACTCAACTCTCAGAGCCCAAATTTTCTCCACTGTTGCATGAGAGGGCTCAACCCTACCTCCAGGGTGGGGTATGGCTTAGAAAAAAAATATTACTGTCTTTGATATTTATTCTATCATCTGACTCAAAGAGTATCTGGCTCGTAATAAGGACTTTTCCCGAAGGAAAGACATGGTGGCCATCTTGGCAGGTCTCACAATCCTCATGAAGAAGGCCCTGCACGTGCACAGATACAGGGCATGGACAGTAGAAGAGCAGGCTGCTGAAGGGCAATGAGACAGGACAGGAAAGAAGGAGAAGGAAGGGGTAGGAAGAGCAGAAAGGAAGGTTCGCTGGTTGCTCTCCCCGTCACTTTAACAAAGCACCTTACCAAATCCGTAAGGATGAAGGATATGTTTCGCTCACAGTTTCAGAGGGCTCTGACAGTGATGGCTTACCTCCATGAACCTGCCTACAATTTCTTTGTGGCAGAAGCATGTGGTAGATGACAGCTGTCCACATCATGGCTGACAGGAAATAGTACAACAGGCAGAGGCCAGGGATAAAGTCCTCCCAAGGCTCTGTTCCCAATGACCTGCTTCTTCCAGTCAGGTCCCACCCCACTAAGTGAGTAGAACCTCTCCAAATAACACTGCTATCTGGAGACCAATTTTTCAATGCTTGACCCTTCAGGGCAGTGGTTCTCAACCTGAGGCTCACAAACCCTTTGGGATCAAAAACCCTTTCAAAGGAGTTGCCTAGGACCATTGGAAAATACATATATTACATTATGATTTATAGCAGTAGCAAAATTATGGTTATGAAGTAGCAACAAAAATAATTTATGGTGGTAGGTCACAACACAAGAAACTGTATTAAAGGGCTGCAACATTAGAAAGGCTGAGAACCACTGCTTTCAGAGGGGGGGGCACACTTCATATTGAAGCTGTAACAGAGAAAATCTACCTGTATATGTAGGTTCTGTACTTGGTGCTTTAACCAATACTGTCTCACAAAAGTTGCCTGACCATGTGGAAAGCAGGGACATGTATCACCAGATATGGTAAACTGAGGTTCCCAAAGCCTCTCCCAGTTCCCTCCCTGTCCCAGATGTAATGTCCCCCCTGATCATCCCAATGGCAGTTCTCGCCCTTTGGTTGCTGCTCCATCCCAAGGCAGCCTTCCCGCCCTCCTTCCTTCGTACCAGCCTCTCTCTGAAGTATGTGTGCATGTGGTAGTGCAGCAGGGAGGTGTGATGGCATCTACTGGCCATTCATCAGCCACCTTCAAAGAGATGCTGCTGATGATTATGATGATCTTCCGGGCTGTGTCGCCTACAATGGTTATTGCCTCCAAGTCCAGAGGGCCACATCAGCTGCCACAGACTTTTATTCCTGCAAATAAAAATGTGAGATCCATCCCGAGGAAATCATTGGCTAAAGAGGCAGAGCCTATAAACTGGCATTTAAATGTGAGGAGCCCCTGCCAGCACTCCTTGGGGTACTGCTTCCCACATCCTCTCTGCACTATACACAACACTCCCCCGACATGCCACCTCCCCAGCTCAGAAGGGCTCAGGTAGGAGGGTTGGAATGGTGACATTGGAAAGGGTGACCTTGAAGCAACTTGAGTCATTTTCTGAATTCCCCAGGTCACACAGCCTTAGGTTAGGCTCTGGTACCACAGGATAATGAAAATAAGTCATAGCCATTTTGTGCTCTTTAGAGATTGTGTTTTTGAGTATTTTTCGAGTATATAGGCATTTTGAACTAATTTCCAATGTATTGGCCTCAGTGGGGAGTCTGGGCCCTTCGGAAAGCAGGCTGGGCTGATCTGGCAGCCAGAGGCGGAAGGAACAAAGAAGGACTTCTTAGAGGCGGAGACGGGGACACAGATCTACCATAGTAACAGTCTGATGGGACCTCCTCCTCCCTCCTTGCAGAGATGGGGATAGGGGAGGGCACTATCCAGACTCTGACCCCTGGCAAGCTGTGTCTCTACCCTAGAGCTGTCAAGATAAATTAGACAAGGGCAGTGGCCCCAGAGGAGTGGGTACCAGCAGGAGAGACATATGGGGAGGGAGATAAAGAAAAGCCTGGCACTGAAGTGGAGGGTCAGGCATGGGAAAGCCCAGCAGAGCAGGAGAGAGAAGGAAGGAGGAGGGAGGGCTGAGCCAGCTGGAGAGGGCAGCACTTCTTCCCAAAGGGCAGTTTTTGAACCTCCAAAGAGGAAATGGTCCCTGCAACCCCATCCTCAGCCTGGATCATGGTTTTTTTTCTCACACACGCCCACATGCTGGATGTGTCTGCCTGAGTCTCACCATCTTGCTTTTAAACTACCATGCGGTGCCCAGACAATTAACTATTCATCAATCCATCCATCCATCCATCCATTCATTCATTCATTCAAGCTCTCATGTGCCGCACACCAGCCTTGAACTTGCTATGTTACCAAGGATGGCCTTGAACCTCTGATCTTCCTGCCTCCACTCTGGCTTGTTGATGTAAAGCCAGGGCCTCGAGTGCACTAGGAAAGCAAGTACTCCACCAACTGAGCTACATCCCCACCTTCTAATTACACTTTCCTACACAGAATGGGCCGTTGTCTAGTCCAGTACCAGTTCTGAGGCTGAAGCCTGAGTCATTCCAGAATGCAGAGATGAAACCATCTATCATGGATTCTGAGCACTGTGCTGAGACCAACCCTGCCAGCTGCGCCAGTCAGGCTGATATGTCTAGAAGTAACACTTGGACTTCATCTGAAGTGTCCTATTCAGTCCCCACACTGCCCATCCCCCCTCCTCCTGTACCCCACTCACAGCCCTGTGATCTGCACTAAGTCATCTATCCTCCTTTGCACACATGCTGCCCTGACAGAACCTGCCACAAGTGGGATCTACTCCCTCTCCACAGTCAAACCAGGCTCCTTTTAACATAGCCCTGGGACTAATTAAAATTACCAGAGCAGGGCATGAGAGAGAAGAAAGATACCCAATTCTTGGAGAAAATGCCATTATTAGTATGGAAGAAAATAAAAGCAGAGAGGCAATGGTACAGCTGGAGAATATACCAAAGGCCTGGAACCTGTCCCAAAGCTGCAGTCAAGAGCCACATAGATAAGTCAAGATGGGAAGGTGGCCTTGGTCCAATGCTGTGCTCCTCTGGTCTGTTGGAGGTTTGAATGGCAAAATGGAACCAGAGGTCATACAGCAAGGACCCCGGGAGAGGAGAAAGGGTGAAGGCAGGGGTGAGGACAGGGCTTTGGAGATCAATGTACAGATAGGACTTTGCTGCTGGGATGTCAGGGGGTGGTGGCCTCCAACTTGGTTCTATGGCTGACATGCTGGTCCAGAAGCATCCTTCTCCTGGGAATCAAATGTCCACTTTCCCCAGCATTGTTCTGTTCCTCTCAACACAGATGTTCAGGGTCAGTGGGGTCTGGATGCCAAAGAGGGCATGAGCTTACACTATGTCCATCCTCGGAGTCCTGTTCTGGGATTTCTCAAATGAAAACTGAGGAAGGTACATGTGATGGCTCATCTTCATTGTCAACTGGACAGGATTTATATCACCATGGAAACCCACCTCTGGGTACATCTATGGCGATGTCCCAGAAAGTTTAACAAATCAAGGAAGATCTACCCTGAGCATGGGCAGCATGGTCCCATAGGCTGAAGTCCCGGGCAGAAAAAATGAAGAACTGAGTGTCAATAGTCACCTGGCATCCTTCCTGATTGCAGATAAAGGTGGCCACCATCTCAAGCTCCTGCTACACATTCCCCCATGACGGACGTTATCCCTCTCAAATTAAGGACCCAAACAAACCCATTTTCCTTTAACTGAGTCACAGACAAATCGCTAACAGAATGTTTGCCTCTTAATTGGTGAAATCTGATGTTCAAGAGTCCAGGAGTAGCTACGGACAATGGTAAAAACATGCAAGACAGCTGACATTCAGGGAGACAGGGGCATGTCCTAACAGTGTGTGAGTGGCTGAGCCCTTCCCTGACCTGAGATTTGGTCACTCCAATCAATAGCATTCCTTGTAGCCTAAACTAAATTGAATTGGATTTCTGTCACCAGCAACCAAAGAATTCTGATCTCAGAATTGCAGGCCAAAGGGTAGATACACATGAAGCATGCCCAAGATGGCTTGATGCAAAGCTGGTCAAATCTGTAGCCAGGGCAGCCCCTGAGACCTCATTTCTCCTGAGCCTGATGTCCATGGTCTACTGACCAGGGCTGGGAATGCCTGGCACATGCCCCTGCTGTAATGACAGAACTGCTCCAGCCGCCTTAGGAGGTGGTTGTTTATTTACTTCATAAGCAGGACCGCCTGAGGCATACTATGGCGGGGCACAAGCTTGCCTTGCTTTTCTATTCACATTGTATTTCACCCTGGCAAGAGGGATTCTTCTTGGCTGGAAAATTGATTTTAAATCACTCTCCTTAGTGCCAAAAATCCTCTCCTACCATACCTTCCTCAAGGGTCTTTGCCTTCTCTCCTGTCTGTAAAGTCTGTTTCTCACTCCCACATTCCAAGACCCTGTGCGAGTAAGCACACAGACACACACAGACACACGCACAGACACACACATACACACAGAGACCAGCTCCTCACCACACTGAGGATTTATCTTTCCCAATCTCACTTACCAATACATTGTTGTAACTAGCTCTGTCTGTGGCTCTGAAAGCAGTCTGGAGAGATCAGGCCCAGAAGAAGTCGGAGGAGATGTGGACTTTCATTCTTGGCATCTGCCTAAAGGTAATGAGCTGGCACTGGGTACCACAAGTCTCAACAGCAATTGCTCAAGGAACAGTCTGATCAAGGGGTTGGGGAAGCAGCTGAGACCCGGTGACAACAGCTGAGATGCAGACTCCAAACCAGGAGGTGTTGAGAGAGACAGATGGGTGAGAGAGGAGACACAGTCACCCAAGTACCAGCTCTGTCCCTTGCTTAGTCTTTCATGCTCTGGTGGCCACTGTGTATTGCCCACATCAGCTCCTGTTTGCAAAAGAGATGCTTTGTAAATTGGAGCATAATTTGAGATTTTTGGAACTCATTGCCTTCATTTCAATCTCAGCATAGTCGCTTTCTACCTATACAAGCCTGTCTGATGGGACTGCATAAAACCTTTATCATTTTAGTCGTGTGTGTGTGTGTGTGTGTGTGTGTGTGTGTGTGTGTGTGTGTGTGTGTGTGCCTGTACCTTCAAACTCCAGAAGAGGGCAGCAGACTCCGTGGAGCTGGAGTAATAGACATTGTAAGCCTCCTAGTGTGGGTTCTGGGAACTGAACTCTGGTCTTCTGCAAGAAAAGTAAACTCTCTTATGACTGAATCATTGCTCCAGCCCCACAGAGCTCTTTTGATGGCCAGATAGTAAATGATTTAGTTTTCATGGGCCATAAGAATTCTGCCACAACTAGTTGCCTCTCCCAAAACTGTGTCTGACAGCAGCCACAGAAGGCATATACATGACTACATGTGATTTCCCTGCTAAAATCTTTATTTACCTGAAAAGGTAGCCATGGTCAAGGTGTACATGGGAAATCTGCAGGCCTTCCCAGATCAGTGAAACTCTCATAGTTATGATGACAACCTAGGAGCTCTGCCCTCCTGCCCAAAACTGTAGCACAGCAGGGCTCTCTACTGTTCATATAAAATACTTGGTACAGCCTCAGGGTCACAAGCATGAACCAAATTCAAGCTCAGTTCTTTAACATATGAACCCTGGGATCATGGGAGAATGCTGCCTGGCTTCACATCTTAGCAGCATCTATATAATGAAGATGTTCAATGGAAGGTGAAGTACAGGTCCAGGAAGTCCATTCAGGGGTAGAATGGCATCTGCAAAGTCCTGTGGACCCTCTGGTGAGCTTGCTACATGAAGCTTGTCAGGGAGCTCCTGAGGGATAGCAGATACTCTTATTCTAGCCTTAGGAAGGGAGGCTGTAGCTGGGGTTCTAGTGGTAAATAGGAGCCTGTGTGAGCACCCCACTAAAGATAAGAAGCAAGCCTCACACTTTAATAGGACCATGCAACAGTTCTATCATAGGCTGATCCTGGGTCAGAACTCAAAACCCAGCATATTCCAAACCTGCAGCAGGAAGGAGCCTTAGGTGGCCATCTCATCCATCCTTCTGTCTCTCAGTCTGTCTGTGACCAGCCCCTAAGCACTAAGCAAGGGTGCAGCAAAGGACAGATATTTCATGAGTGCATGGGGGGAGGCCTTCATTGTCTCTGAGTAAGCTATGCCAACAAGAGGTGAAGGTCCCCAAACCCTAGAGCAATGGGCTTTTAGCTGGGCAGAGGAACAGAGTCCTGCTTTCTGAGTCTTTTTCAGATTAGCTAGCAGGGTCAGTCCTCTTGCTGCAGGGAGAAGAGGGTCTGGCAGGCAGCCACTTCAACCCTGTGACCACCAAAACTCTACTACCCCAGTCACGACAGATGCAATTAATCTGCAGTCCAAGGAAAGTGAGAAAGGAATGCCCTGCTCCCCCACCTCCTTGCTGTTTGGGATCATTCATCACCTTGCTTATTTTCAATGCAGTGTGGGAATGCTTCATACTCCTGTGCCCCTCAAGAAATGCAAACAAATATGGACTCCAGGAGCCACGCCACTGAAGAAGGCATATGAGCGATGGAGAAAGGGAACTCACCTTCCCACCCCCAGCCCTTCCTATACCCTGCTCCCTTTTTACCCCAGAATTCTCCCATTGGACCTCAGACTTCATCTGAGTTATCAGCCAGAACAGAAAAGCAGCCCCACAGCCCCCAGAGTCTGCACACTCGGAGTGTGTTCATCGTGATGTACTTGGCACGGGGCCTCTGACAGAAGTCAGCAGAGTTAACGCAGTGATTCTTCAATGAGACCCAGAGGTCAAGTTTCTAGAAAGACAGGAGTAGAAATGAGGAACTGCACAGATCTCAATCCAGAGCAGACACGGGTCCTTAAGGGACACTGTGTCTTTTCATCGTGGGGAGGCTGTCACACAGTGGCATTTGGATGCTGTTTGAACCAATTTTGATTCCTCCATTGCTTTCAGAATTTGTAAACCGGGAATAATAATGTCTACTTCATAGAGTGGTTATGAAAATTTTCATTTTAAAAATGTGTTTTATTCTCAAGTTTGAAATTCAAAGCTTGCATTACTGTAGTTTTGCTGCTTACATAGTTCCAACCTTGGCCATGAGACACTTTATCCAGTTGGCTCCCGTTTTCTTTCCACAAACTCCCCACCCCACCCCACTGCTCCAGATGCATCTTGGGTATTCCAGGCTTCAGGTCTGGGATCAACTATTTCTCCTCAGAACCCTGGATCCTTTCAAAGGTGATGTTGAGAGAGCACAGTCTACATTAGCAGATGTTCATGGTCCTGGAGGTGTCGTTGCTTCTGGTCCCATTATCATCAAACCACACTGGGAACTGGGTGTGCATTGAGTTCTGAGTTACAAGTCTGCCATGCTGAGAGTGACAGGGACTGTCCCCACAAGCTGGTGTGTTGAAGGTGACACCATGGAGAGGTAGCTGGAATTTGTGGGTGATA
This sequence comes from Sigmodon hispidus, assembly GCA_004025045.1. Classification (NCBI taxonomy): domain Eukaryota; kingdom Metazoa; phylum Chordata; class Mammalia; order Rodentia; family Cricetidae; genus Sigmodon; species Sigmodon hispidus. Next base: position 81,004 of record PVIH01007591.1, read on the forward strand.
GTTGCATAGGTGAATTCATCCACTGATTTCATGGACTTTGGAGGAAGACCGTCACTACAGTATGACTTTCCAAGATATATCTTGCCCCTAGGTGCCCCTCTCTTTTTGTCTCTCTCTATATGTATATATCTTGTTCATCATAAGGAAGGCAGCTGTGCTCAGCTGTATCCTCCCTGCTATGATGCTCTGCCTGGGAACCATGAAGCAGAGCAACAGGGGCTGGAAGTCTGAAACAGTAAGCCAAAATGAATCCTTCCGCCTTTAAATTACTTTATTAAGCATTTTGTCACAACAACAAAACTGACTAACCTAGCCAGAGATACATTTTGAGAAAGAAACCCTTTAGATGATTTTCCATCGTGGACTGTGCATGGACCAGCCCAGAGGGCACAGCCTATCTCACACCTAAGCTGTGTGGCATAGCTTACTGCCATAGGCTGCAAACCTGTGCATACTTCTGTGCTCAGTACTGCAGACAATGGTGGTACTAGTATTTGCAAACATATCTAAGCATGGAAAGGCAAGTAAAGATATAGCTCAAAAGAATGTTTCAATGGTGGATGTAAAGGGCTGTTGTGAGTAGACTAAAAACTGCTCAGGGTTAGAAAGTGAGCAAGGAGGACTTCCTGTGTACAGGCTTAGGTCATCACTGGGTACCAGATCTTACAGACACTATACACTTAAACTTTATTAGATTACTTAAAATTTTTCTTCAATACTAAATAAATAATTTTCTCCAACAAAAGCATTAGCTTACTAAAAATTTTACTTTGTAAACTTTTAGATTTTTATTTAATGATCTTTTGCTTTGGAGAACAGGAATCTTCCACTCAAAAGTTTTTTAAGTTTTTATGTTTTAAATCTTTTCTACAGGTCTATAGAGTAGATTTTTTTTTAAGTTATAGATTTCTTTAAGAATGGAAACATGCTGTGAACATTCCCTTCTGTTAATAACAACATGTTTGTATTGGTCCATATGTCCAAGCATACAAAGAGCTGTTGAGGTCTGCAAGACTTTGACTCACCCCTTCACTATGAATCCTCTTAGAAATTATTGTTATGCTACTACCATGGCAACCTTCTCCCTCTTCCTCCTCCTCCCCCTCCCCCTCCCTCTCCCTCTCCCTCCCAAGGTTTCTTTTGCTTTGAGCCACTTTTGCATTCACACATACCTATTCCAGTTCTAACATCTTAAGGGGCCAAAAGAAAACACACAGTCTGCCTCTAACTGGAGCATTGATATGCATTGTACAGCTATGTTTTCATTTCTGCACCTGTCTATTATATTGCAGCCTGGTAAAGATGAAAGCAAGATGAGAAATGTAGGAGAATTCTTCATCTTGTTCCTATCTTTTATGTTAGCTCAAAATTAAGGGGTTGGTTGGCTGGTGTGTATGTGTGTGTGTGTATACAAGAAGCATTCAGGATGTAGTGTGCAGCAGCTGTACATCCTCTTTCACCCTCCACTTCCTGAACTTGACTTTCCTATTTACCTCCGGAGTTTATATAAATGAGAAAGCAATCTCTGCCCCTCAGGGTTATTGTAAACCCACCGGCTATGTTTCAGGATGTGAGCCTTAAATGTGGCCTGGAGCAACAGATCCACATCAGGGTCTGATCAAGCCCACTTTACTGGACCAGAGCAAGGAGCTGACTTTACATTAAGTTTAAAGCCAAGCCTTGTATAATATGAAAAGGGTTATAGTCTCGGTTCCTTTGAGAAGCAGATCCTAAGGCGAGATCCAGGGGCTGATTGTTTATTTTGGAAGAGCCAGAAACAGCACCTTGGGTGTAGAGAAATGATCTAGAGAAAAGGAGGGCCAGCCAACATATGTGATTACGGTCCCTCGATAAGGGACCACTGTGTTCTCAAGGGAAAAACTCCAGGAGATAACTGTTAGATACCAGCCTTGACCCTATCCATGTGCACACAAACCAAGCAAAGTGAATAAGATGCTTCACACACAAGCCCTCACCATCACTAGTCCGAGGCTGTTTTAATGGAGGTCTGTTCCTGCAGCACACAGCAGGTGCCTTCCAGCACCTTTAGGGAAAGCCCTGGGGACAGTGATACAGCTGTAAGCCATAAAGCATGAAGGACAGGGGCAAAGGTAGCACTTAGTACTCTGTCTTAGCTGCCCATGACCATGGCAAGCCCAGGTTCAGACAGCTATCACTTCCTATCTGCTCCAGCTTGCCCAAACAGCCTGGAGGGTAACCGCAGAAGATGAAGAAAGTTATGCCATCACCTTATTTTTAGGCTTAGAAGGAGAGATTCTTGTCAAGGAAGAACTGGTTTCATCTAACCAAATATGCATTAATCTGCAACAAGGTAGCCAGCTCTACAAATTTTCTCAAAGTGATATTAAAATATATTTACAGAGAGAGCAAGGTGGTATTTCTACATAGATGAATATGTAAATCTCTGAGTTTGTGAACATCTGTGGTGGAGAATGAGAATGAGACAGTGGATACAGACAGAGCCATGAATTCATAAAATGTTTCAAAGGCCCTCTCTCCAACCTTGTGGTGTGTTATGTTATTAAGGGACAGTAGACCTGCAAAGTATGCTGTAAATTCAAAGGTTTAGTGCATCATTTGTGAAAGTTTTCCCTTGAGATTCTGCTAAGAAAGGGTAACAAGGAGAAAGAAATGCCAGCCTCATCTTCTCATCCCCTTGAGGAGAGGAGCTGAGATGCCTCTCCCAGTCAGACCTTGCTTCGTCTCTCCCACCTAAAGTATCCATCCTAAAGTAGGATCAACATGTAGGTGTAGGGAGCTGCGTTGTACCACGCTCTAAAGGTGGCGCTGGTTTCCGCCTTCCACCTTCCTGATGGGATGGTGAGTGCTCTCAGGAGTAAACAACTCCTTATTGGCTGTAGGCGAGGATGGTGGCTTGCTTCCGGTGCCTCGGGACCTATGGGCGATGTCCACGTGGCTTACCAGGATTGGAAGCCCAGAGGGTATTTAGCCACGAGCAGACTTCCCCCCGGGGTCGTTCGTCGTTCGTGAGAGAGTGAGTCGTTCGTCATACGTCTGAGAGTGAGAGTGAGTGAGTGAAAGACAAGAAGATAATAAAAGGCCCGAATAAACTGCAAAGAGAAGGATCCGGTGTTGCGTGTTCCTTGCTGGCGAGGTGGCACGCGACATGTAGGGACATTAAGGACTTGCAGAGTGTACCCAGGATAAATGGATCTAGCATGGTTGAAAGGAGAGAGTACTGGAATCCCACCCTTTCCCAAGTCAAACCACCCAGGGGCCACACTGCATCTACCTGAGAAAAGGGCATTTTGACTTAATTTGCACTAGCAGGCGACATGGACAGCAGACCTTCTGATGTCCATCACACGAAGCACCTCAGACAAAGAGTGGCTGTTCCTTTCAACACTGAAAGACCAGAACTTACTCAGGAGGGCAAAGTCATGTTCATAATGGCCATTGACTCATGACCTCAGAGTAGCTGCAGCTATCTGCAAAAGACCTGCACAAGATGGCGCCCATCAATGACTCATCGCACGGTCTCACCCCTCTCTAGGGAGCTGTGAATGGCTCTGACAGAGGAGGACTCATTTTCTTCAGTGGTGTAGTTCAATAAATAGCTCCACACAGGTGCTCATGGGAGCAACTCCAATTAAACTCAGTGGGCTACAGAGGGAGGGAGGGGCAGAGGGAGGGATGGAGGGAGGGATGGAAAAATAGTAGACTTGAGAAGAAGAGTTCATGGGAATGGAACAGAGATGAGAGCATGAGAGAGGATAATGGAGACTGTAAGTGACCTAACTACATTGTATGCATGTATAAAATTGTCAAGAATAAAGGAAAAAGCCTTGTTCAGAGTTTGCAGACTGCCATAGCAAAGCTCTCTAGACCTGGCAACTTAAACAACAGAAACCTATTGTTTCCCACTTATAGAAGGCAGAAACCAAGGGGCCAGCAAGACTGGTTTCTCCTGAGGCCTCCTTCTTTAGCCAGAGATGTCTCTCTTCCGCCTTCTAAACATGGTTCTACCCTAATCTCCTCTTTTCATAAGGACACCAGTCATGTTAGAGAAGAACTCTTCCTTGTGATCTCTTCCAAGACAAACCCTAAATACAGTAACATTATGAGGTAGTTATGGGTTTGGCCTTCAGTGCATAATTTGGGGAGACAACCATGACAGACAATGACCCAGATTCCAGAAACAACTTGGTCATCTCTGATTTGCCAGCTATGAAACTCTGGGGCTTTCTAACAGCACTGTAGTGTCCCCGTCAACCTTCTTTTTGACAGAGGTGTAAATGGAAGTGCAGATGCTTGGAAAGCAGGCTGCCAGGTCTTACTGCTCTGCATCTTGAGTTACGTCCACATTCCAAGCAGTGCCAGACCTGCTGTGACATCCTGTTATGGCCTGACTATGAAATGTCCACTGTGAGTGAGCTCATGAGTATGAACAATTGCTGTCTTGATTTCAATGCTGTTTGGGGAGGGTATGAATTTTTCAAAAACTTGGGTTTCTAGAAGGTGGAAGCTTGGATCTTACAGCCAGGCTCAATTTCTCCTCCTTTCTTTGCTTCCTGATCTACAAAGATGTGAACACACAGCTTCACATTCCTGCTGCCTTAGCCAAGAGCCACTCTCATGCCATGCCTTCCCCGCCATGATGCTCTTTGCCCTCAAACCATGAATCAAAATAACCTCTCCCTCCATTAAGTTGTTTCTTATCAAGTATCTGGTCTCAGCAGTGGGAGCAGTAACTAGTGCATGCCTCCACCATACTACTCTCCATCAGTTCATTTAGTAGAAGGGGACATATCACATCACAGACAGGAGCTCAAAGATGAAATTTAGATCTATCACTAAGTGGTCACAGCCCCCACAGTACACCAAAGTGTACTCATACACTAGAGACATCAGAGTTGATACTGGGTGTGAAACGTAGCTACAGTGAGGTAACTTCCGTAGACAATTTAAAAGGGGGAAAAGGAGGCTAAGTATCTTAGTTACTTTCTCTGACAGAATGCCCTGCTAAAAGCAATGTAAGGACTAAGAGGGTGGGGGTGGTGTTGACTTACAGTTACAGAGGGAGACTGTCCATCATGCCATGGAAGACACAGCAGCAGACAGAGAAGGAATTGGTGGTGAGAACAGGGAACTGGTTTGTCACATGGCATCTGGCATTCAGGAAGCAAAGAGTAGACAGGAAACGGAGCCAAGCAATAAAGCCTGAAGGCCCACCCCTAGTGATCCACTTTCTCCCATGAGGCCCTGCCTCCAGAAGGTTCCAGAAACCACTCTAACAGCCAACAGTTGGAAACTAAGTGTTCAAACTCATGAGCTCATAAGGGCATTTCACATTTAAACCACAACTACAGCCCCGAGGCAGCTTTATAGCTTTTGTGCCACAATTTTTTTCCAGCCATTCCATCCCTCCCCCTTCCTTGAATTCTTTCTCTTCTTGCTTACTCTGTCAAAAATGCTTTTTCCTTACACTCTGTCAATCCAGAAGCTAGGTGGTAGCCAGACTCTAGGGTTATGGATGAAATAAGAGCACATCACTTCCTCTATCAGGTTAAAAAGACATCATGACTTCTGCATGGTCATTTTATTCCTCTCCAGTCTGGAGGAAATTATGTCTTCAGAAACCTTATAGTAGCACCCATTTAGCACACATCCTGCCCTAAGTCACACAAGCAAACTTATGAGCAAGGGGACAATCCTCCAGGCCCCGGCAGGCTGCATTCCCCAGCTGACCTACAGTTGGGCAGCTCCTGAAGTTCTTTTCTGAGGGATGGTAGTTGTTGATTGTTTTCAAGAGATAAGTTGGGAGATAACCAATACAGGTAAACTGTGTGTTGGGTTCTATCAAAGTGAGACCCATACAGAATGACCATCACCAAGCTGCATCAGGATGCTCTGCCCTCAGTTCTATCTGTGGTGCCTACAAGAAACAGTTATGTGCCTCTGATTTTTCTAACACCTGCTATTAAGTGAATTGTTGAACCACTTCTTTAGCTTTGTGAATGCTGTGGAGGAGGTGTGAGGAAACCCATTAAGAAGTTAATACAGAGGTGGCTTTTATTCGGGTGTTCATTATCTGAGGTCCCCCCCCCGCCCCGCAGATCAGAGGTTACCTGAGGAAGAGACCGCTGAGAAGATCAGTTCTCATGCCATCTCATCCTCTCCACATTCGTGCTGGGGCCTCTCCTTTCCAGCCTCATCAATGTCATTGTTTCCTTCTCACAGGCTGGCACATAATCAATATGCTGGGAATACAATGCAATCTGATTGCAACGTATAATCACCAACTTCTCAGAGAGAGGGGTGGTGGGAGCGGGGCTTCATAAAGCCCATGGGAGTGAAGTGGAAGCGCCCTTGACATTGTATGCAAAGGCTCACACCATTCCGAGTAGGGGGAGTTTGAACAGTCAACAGCTTGAGAGCAGGGAACAGCAAGAATGGTGATACTGGGAAGAGAATGAGGTTGGAGGGTCAAAGGAATAACAGAGATTCTTGAGAAAAGTGGCGAAGTGCTCAAAGAGTTCTTGCACAAGAATCCTCTGTGATTTTACTGCCAACGTCAGACCTGAATTTACGAATGTTGCATCATCCTGCTGTACATTTTCGTTGGGAAAATTCTATCCAAAAATAAAAAAGTTAGCTCTGGGTCACTCTGTTCAAAGAGTGGGTGGGCAGAGAATTGCTTACACACCTTCAGTGTTAAAGTTAGTCTGGGACTCACAATCCTCTTGCTTCAGCTTCCCAAGTGCTGGACTACAGAAATGCATCACCATGCCTAGCTTGGTCATTTTAATTTTATTATGCATATATAATGTGTGTATGTGGGTGTAGATGCTTGTGGGATCCTGAGGTTGACATTGGAGAGCATCCCTAATCACTCTTCCATAGTAGCCTTTTTGAGAAAGGGTCTCTTCATTAAATTCAATATGGCTACTCTCTCTAGCCACCCTGCCTTACTTTCTCAGGGTAGAATTATAGGCAGGCACTGTACTCTAAAGCCCTTTTACCTGCTAAGTCATCTTCCAGCCGGCCCTTGGTCCCTTTTAAAGGGTCATTTAAACTAATGTTTTTCTAATTACAAATATCCCAAGATATCAAAAGCCAGCTCAGACACAAGGAATATCAGGGGATGCTTCTGCTGAAGAACTGGGCTGTATCATTCTTTCCACTGAGCGGAGTTTGATAACATCCACGTCCGCCTTCTTTCTCCTGAGATTCCAGGAAGCTAAATCAAACTTTACTACACAAGTACTTTAGTGTGCCTTTTATCCTTGGTCCCAATCTTCCCTCGCTACCCACCCTTCACCAAATCAATCGAATATATACTTTGTGGTGCAGAAGTCCAACAAATCCTGGCGCTGCTCTGTGGGAGTTCTCCTGGGACTTTGTGGTGGTTTTACTTAAGTAGTCATGTCTTCTGGTGGCCCTGGTCTCCTTGAGCATCTGAAAAGGCCCACCCCATCCCTTCCTCCCTTACCCTCTCCTAACACAAAATACTCTTTTAATTTTCCTCTGACATTTTTTTCCCTCCCTTCTTGGTCTCCTTTTCCCAGTGTAGAAATTTCCCCATCTGAAACATTAGCTTCCTTTCTAGGCATTTCTAAACTTTTTCTAGAAAGCCATGGTGATCCCATAGCTCTTTCTCCAAAGCCAGCCTGGGACCACAGGTTCTGAAGCCCATTCCCATCACCCCACCCAGACATTTACTTTTTTAAATTTTCCTTGACTTATTCCACAATGTGTGAGCTATACAGAAAGGTTTAAAGAATAATGCAATGATTATCTGCATGCTTTACCAAGCATAAGTAGTAAAACATTACTGCTGAGGTGAAGCCTTCCATCTCTAGCTCATTTTCAATTATTAAAGAGGCAGACAGAAGGGTTGTATTTGAGGGCAGCCTGGGAGTTGGTGTCACCATGAATAAAGCATACTGCAGCCATAATTCTTGGCTTATATACACTCCCACAGACACCATTCACTACAGTCTAATGAGGAATCTATTGTACTCCTAGCTTTAGGATGAGGAAATAAGTTCAAAGGTCATCTGATGCTATAGAGTCCAGTGGTTAAGAGTCCAGCCTCACCGAAGAGCCAGACTGCCTGGGATTGAGCCCTGTTTCCAGTATGTATGCAAATGTTCTCTGTCCTAGTTTTCTGGTGTCTAAAATGGCAAGGGTGTGGAGCTACTTCATGGGGTTTGTAATGTGCTTGCAGTGGAGCTGAGCTGTTAAGTGATACATGAAGGTTTGCTGATACTGTTTCCACTACCATTAAGATTATCATTTCCTGATCCTCCCATTAAAGACAGCTCTGTGTTTTACCAAATTCTCTGCCCTTGATGGTCTCAACTGTCTATAACTATAACCCATCAGCCCCTCCTACCCCAGGCTTGGGTTCTAATAATATGTAGGAGAACTTTTAAAGCCCATAGCCAAAACCTAGTTTTGAGTTGTTGATCAGAGGAATCTAAGAGACTCCTGAAAACAATATAGGTTATTGGTATTGCCTTAAGCTCCTTTCAGAAAAAGAAAGTATGATTGTATTGCTGAAGACACTATACACTTTGGACATAAGAGTTAGCAAATCTGAATCTGCCCTGGAAGTTTCATTCCTAAGGATCAGCACTCATAGTATTGGAGGAAGCAATGCAAGCTGCCAAGGGAAGCAAATTAATTAGTATTCCTAGCCAGCTGCAATACCTAGAAACTGCACAGTGACCAGAATAGCCAGATGTACCTAAAGGCACAATAGTGGCACTTATGTCCTGGGGTTAACCAACAATGACCTAAGTGGACTTATATCCTACTCAACAGGAGGGAATTTATCCCTGGTACTGTTAACTTACTCAGTTGCTTATGGCAGGGAAGGCCATAGAAACCAGAGGCAAATTTACCATGGCCACTTTCATAAGTCAGGGTAATTTCTAATTGCATTTTAAACACCTGTCCTTATATCCACAGGTAAATGTGGTTCTCACTGCTCATCAGAGAAGTTTATTTTTGCAACAGACAGATTATTACAGAAAGCCACAACTGGTCAAAGTACATAGATGAACTTTCTGTGGTGTGCTCATCCCCAAGTAACACCTTCACAACACCCCCCCCCCAACGTAAGATTCAGGGGCCATCACAGAAGAAGGAAGAAAAACTTAAGAGTCAGAGGACCAGGATGTTCACTCTGAGACAGCCTCTTCTAAAATAAAGAGAGGATGTGACATGGGGGGGAGTAGGAAGGAAGGGGTGAACCTGGGAATAATTATGAGGAGAAATGGGAGTAGAGATGTGACTAAGACACATTATATGAAATTCTCAAAAAATTAATAGAACATTTATTTGAAAAATTTATCAAGTCTAAGGTCTACAGTTCATGATTCATCATTGTGAGGTTCAGGGCTGATCCCATGCTGACTTTGTGTCCCTTAGACATTAGGATCTGTCTTGTGCCTCAATAGCCACTCTCCCTGGCTGGTGGGGGTGGGGGGGTGGGGGGAGGGTCAGTTATAACGGAATCTTTCTAGTGCTGTCAACCTAGACCATCTCATCACCAACCTCTCTTCTCTCACATCCTTGACTGGTTTGGTGACATGTCCTCGGGATTTTTATAACTACATCACCAAGCAAATACCTCACACCAGTAAATATGCCTGACCTGTGGATCTGAATGCCACCCTCAAATTCCCCAACCCTCTACCACAAGCCCACTTCCATCAACTATCCACCAGTGAGGTCCTCTTTGGATAAGACACCCATCTTGGGTATGGTAATTCTTCATCCCCTCCGGGTTCCACTTCCTCCTTAACTAAATGATTAGATTGTTTTTTAATCTATGCCTGCTTTCTAATCAGCCTCCATGCCTGCAGTTCACCCTCAGAGCTTATAAGCAATTTGAAGCCGAGAGCTGGGTTAGGGCTTCACACAAATGCAATCACACTTTTATTGCTGTCATCATTTTGAGTTGCTGAGTAATGAGATTGATCTTTCTGAGAAGGAAAAGGCAAATATGTGGCCACTCAGCAGGCAGCCAGCTCTTACATCTATTGATGCTGAGGACTGTGCCTTGTTTGTTCTCATTTCTGGCCATGGTGACCTCACAAGCCAGAGATTTCAAGGTGGTACTCAACCAAAACAGACTCCACTTAGTCTCCCCCCCTCCACTTAATTATCATGAGGATAAAGCTCCCTGAAAAGTAGAATGAAGAATATATGAAACTCTTTTCAGAAAAACAACCACTTGGTAAAACAGGTTTAAACTCTCTGGAAATTACCCTAAAAGTATAAGGCAAAGAAGAAAATGCCTCCAAGCAAGTCTGCCAAGTCTCAGTAAGAACTGAGATTCTATAACATTTGATCTCAAATCCACCCTCTATCTCCAACTATTCCCTTGGCTCCATATTGTACAAATGACACACAAGCTTATACAACCAAGAAAAATAATTCCCTTCACTTCCAGCCCCCAGTCTGGTGCTATGGTTTCATTCATCCACAAGGAGAACCAACCTTCTTCCCCTTCTGGCCCCCAGTCTCAGGGCAGGAGTCCTACACTAGGCACAGATGGGCTGACAGCACTGAGGACAGCCTCCCAAGTCCTGCTTATTTGTAGACAAGGAGTTTCTTATTACTAAAGACAAAGAAGAGTATTCCATAATGAAAAAGAGGTTCATCTGTCAAATACAAATATGTAAACTTGATAGAATTGAAAAAGGAAGTAGGTAATACTCTAATAATCAGAGGTCTTAATAATAGGTACAAAGTTAGCTTTCAATAGTCAATAAAGGGGCTGGAGAGATGGCTCAGTGGGTGGAAGCACTGACTGCTCTTCCAGAGGACCTGAGTTCAATTCCCAGCAACCATATGGTGACTCACAACCATTCATAATGAGATCTAGTGCTCTCTTCTGGTCTGCAGGCATACATACAGGCAGAACACTGTATACATAATAAATAAATAAATCTTTAAAAATAGTTAATAAAATAAGAGGCTTTTAAATAAAAGACTATTTTAGCCTATATCAGGCATCATAAAAGTAGGTGGTGAAATAAAGGCATAGATTAAAAAAAAAGTCAGACAAAGATGCGATCCAGCCGCCCATAAAACAACATATATAACAAAATATGTAAGCCACTGGCCACATGGCAAGACAGACTAATAAAATAAAATTAAATTAAATTAAAAGAGCTAGCTAACAATATGCCTAAGCTTTAGGCCAAACAACATAAAGTTAGTATAAACATCTATGTGTTTCTTTAAGGCTTTGAAATTGCTGGTCCAGATAAGCACTAGTGTGCAGGTCTGAACTGTAAAGCTAGTCCAGGCCAAAACCTCCTTCCACATAGGAGGCTAAGAAGGAGGCAATGCAAGAAGCCAACTAGACTCAAAATACTGTAGAACATGTTGCATGATGGCAGCAGTCTTCAAAAAGCATATGGATCACTTTCTAGGATAGACCTTATGCTAAACCACAAATTAAGGCTAATAACTATTAAATGATTGGAATAAAAAAGGAAAGGATGTTCTCTGACCATTCAGGGTTAAAGATAAAAACAGAAGTAAATTAGGGGATTTAACAAAGATGTGGAAATTAAATAACGCACAGCTAACCGTGCAATGGAGGAAAAGGCAGTCTCAGGGAAACCAGTAGATAATTTGTGATGAACAGGAACAAATGCACAAATGGATAGCATACCAAAGCTAACAGAGAGCAGGTAAATGAGCACGTGGAGGGAAATTCATAGCTGTAAAGACTTCCCTTTAAAACCCAAAAGAAAGAACGCATTGACAGCTTCAAATTCCTCCTCAAGAAACCAAGACATTAAGGGAAAACTGAATACAAAGCCAACAGAAAGAGAGAAATGATAAGGATACAGCAGGGAGGCAAAAAGAAACACGGAATAGAAAAACATAGAAAGCTAAAATCAAAAGATGATCCTTTAAAAAATATCAAGGGTTGGGCAGGCAGCTCAGCAGTTAAAGCATCTGCCATAAAAGCCTAAGTTAGAGCACCCAGAATCCAAATCAGGCAGTAGTGCCTATCTGTGCTCACAGCCCTCCTACAGTAAGACAACAGGAGATAGAAGAATCCCTGGAAGCCTGCAGGCCAGCTAGGCTGAGGTCTGCAAAGGCAAACCATACCAATAGAAAAGGAGAATTGCCTCAGCGGTTAAGAGCACTGGCTGTTCTTCCGGAGGACCTGAGTTCAATTCCCAGCATCCACATGGCAGCTAACAACTGTCTGTAATTCCAAGGTCTGACACCCTTACACAGTTATACATGCAGGCAAAACACCAATTCACATAAAATAACAATAAATATTTTTTAAAAAAAATGTCCCATAGAAGACGAGAGACAAGAATGTACTCCCAAAATTTTTCACTAACCCTTACAGAGGTGCCACACTTTATTTGTGCATGCCTTTCCACACATGCACACATAGGCATGTGTGTGTGTATATGTGTGTGTGTGTGTGTGTATAAATTGTGTTAATTGTGTTGGGATGGGCTTAATGAGTAAGGTGATTGCCTATCATGTGCAAAAGCCTAGGTGTGATCCCCAGCATGACATCAAACCAGGCATGCTGATTTAATCCTGTAATCCCAGCTTTTGGGAAGTAGAGACATAAAGATCAGATGTTCAAGATAATCCTTAGCTACATAAATAATTCTGAGCAAGCCTGGGCTACATGAGACTCTGTCTCAATTAGTAATACATTTCTTAAATGTAATGTAATGTATTTGAAAAAAAAATCAGTAATATTTGCAAGCCTGTAGTTAAAATAACCAAGACAGGAATGAATTCTCAAATCAAGAAGAGGTTATTTTCTTTACAGAAATAAAAAGAATTATAAAAGAATTCTAAAATTGACTGTATGCCAACAAATGTGATAAGTTAACTGAAATTGTTAAATTTCTAAAAAGACAAATTACTAAAACCAACTCAAAAAGTAGAAAATGTGAATAACATCCGTAGTAAGTCAAGAGATGAAATTATCAATTTTGAAACATCTTACAAAGAGAAGGCCGGTTCCAGATGGCTTCCCCCAAAGTCACCATCTGGTGACTTCTGTCAGCCAAGGAACACGAATCCTTCATGGAATCTTCCCAAAGTGAATAGGCACCTCACCTCCCAACTCATTCTGTGACACAAATGCCCTGATGTCAAAATGAGACAAAGATATCACAAGAAAAACAAAAACCACAAATCACTTTTATGAACATATAAAATGTATATAATTTTTAAAGATTTATTTTTATCATTTTACATTATGTGTATATTGGTTTGTGTGTGTGTGAATGAATGCAGGGTACCCTTGGAAGCCAGAGGTCTCCTGGAGCTTGAGGTACAGGCTGCCGTGAGCTGTCTGATGTGAATGCTAGGACTTGAATCCTGTTCTCTGCAACAATAGAACATGCTTTCAACAACTGAGCCATTTGTATAAATTTTTAACAAAATACTAGAAAACCAACTGCAGCAACATATAGAAAGGATTATACACCACAGTCAAATGAAATTTATATTAGGAATGTAAGTGAGTTAGTATTTGAAACTCGATTTAAGTAACATACCAGATTCATAAAAAAACAAAAGTCTCATTTCAAGATATATGGAAAAGTATTTGACAGAATCTAATAGTGGAGGGGGGGCATGAGTGTGTGTCCACGCATGCATGTGGAAGCCAAATGAGTAAGAGTTCTATCCATCTCCATATTATTCCTTGAGACAGGGCCTCTCACTGAACCCAGAGTTCACTGCTTTTAGCCTGGCTGGCTGTCAAGTCCTGCTGTCAAGTCCTGTTTATATCCTCCACCTCTTCAGAGGTGGAATTGGAGGTCCTGTGAGCCCACACTTGGTTTTACACATGGGTGCTAGGGATTCAAACTCAGGTTCTCGTGCTTGCCCAGAAAGCATTACCTATTGACCAATTCCCCGTCCCCTAATATTCTTTCATCTGTTTGTTTGCTTGCTTATTTGTTATATTTAATTTTTTTGAAATTAAAATCTAATTACATTATTTCTCCTTCCTTTTCCTCCCTCCAGCCCCTCCCTCCCCCCCCTCTCTCATTTATGGCCTTGGTTTTTTGTTTTTTTTTTTTTTTACTTGCATTCCACATGTATTTCTAAGTGTATAAATAGTACCCACTTGGTCCATATGATATTACTTATATATATATATTATTTCAGGGCTGAATGCTTGGTGTCAGATATCCAATGGAGGGTTCTAGACTAGAGAATGCTATTTCTCCCACTCAGCATGCCTGAGTTACCTGTGCTTTCTTGTCTGGGAGTTGGGGCCCAGTGAGCTTTCCTTTTTCCATGACAGAGTATCTATTGGTATCATCCTGGTCCAGGTCTTCTTTGGGCGGTGGTGCTGTTGAGATTTCCTGGATGATGCTTCCCTGATGTTTTTAGGAAACACAATTTCCCAGCAGAATTCCTGTTTCTTTTCACTCCCTCTCCAATATTGTTTTATGTAGAAATTACTGAACAAATTAGAAATAGAGATGTCCTTGATTTGGTTTAAAGGGGTACTTAAGAAAAAGCCTCAGCCAGCATTCCATTTTATGGTGAAAGTTGGAGTGTTCTTCCCCTTAGATTAAGAAGAAGACAAAGATGTCCACTTTGTCACATTTATGCAGTACTGCTACAGGTTTCCAAGGTTTATGCCACGGTAATTAGGCAAGAAAATGAGAGAAGAAGGCATTTTGAAAAGGAAATTGAAATCAAAGCATTTCTATTCTAGATGGCATGCATGTATACATATGTGCATGTATGCATGTATACATATATATACATTTAAAGACATATATAGTCCATTAAAACTATTAGAATTATCAAAGAATTCAGAATAATACAGGACACATGATTAACTTACAATTTTTTTCTATTATAGCAATAAGAAATCTGAAAATAAAGTTAGGAAAAAATTGTGTTCAGAGTATCCTCTGAAGAAATAAAGTGTTTAGAAATAATATTAAGAAAAAAAGATTTGTACAACCACAAAAGGTAAAAGAAATTAAATCATCTCTAAGGGAATGGAGTGACCCCGTGGATTGGAAGTCTTTTTGCTATGGAGATGGCAATGCTTCCTAATGGAGGTATTGATTTTCCATAATCCCTGTCAAACTATGGGCTTCTTTTTGGCAGACCCAGGGGAGCAGAGCTTCAAATTCATATGGAAATTCAAGAGCTAGGAAATAGCTGAGAAGTATGTTTAAAAAAAAAAAGACAAAATTGGAAGAATCAAATTTTGAGATTCTAAAGTTGACACAGAATTTCTGGGTAATCAAGATGGTGTAGTCCTGGCATAAAGATAGACGAAGAAGCCAGCAGCACAGAATCTGTAGGACAGAAATAAGTCCTTACGTTAACAGTCAGTCCATTTTCAACAAGAGGACCAAGGCAGTTCAATAGCGAGGTCATAATCATTCGCAAGAGCAGCGGAGACAACTGGATTTTCCCAGTGCAAGTGAATACATTTATCTCACACCTCAATGATAGGGAAAGTTAGCATAAAACTGACAACTAAACATAGATTTTAAATATACACTCAAAAGTATATTGTGAAAGTAAATCTGTGCCACTTTAGACTGGGAAATAATGTTTTAGATGTTATAAGAAAGTATAAGCAGTGAAATAAAATGTAAAAAAATTAGAATATACATTAATATTAAAACTATTGGTTCTATAGCTGATACCATCAGGAAACTGAAAAAAAAAAAAAACAATTTGCAGGATGGTGGGAAATATTTGCCAGTTAGTCATCTAATAATAGAGTTGGATCCATAATTTATTTCAAAAACCTCTTATAACTCAGTGATAAAAATATAAAAACCCAATTTTAGAATGAGCGAATGATGTGAGTAGTAATTTTTCTAAGGAAGATACGCAAATGGCCAACAAGCACATAAAAGGTGCTTAGCATCATTGCTCATTAAGGAAATACAAGTCAAAAGCTCAATGAGACACCACTTCACCTAATCGGATGACTATAATTTATAACCCAAGCAATTACAGGAGCTGCAGAGAAGGCTCAGCTGGTAAGGGGCTTGATTCTCAAGCATAAAGACTTGAGATCAGATCTTCAGCACCCACATAAAGAGCCAACTATAGTGGCCCACATCTGTAGCTCCAGTCCTGTGGGTCAGAAATAGACAGACCACAGAGGCATCGTATATTTGTAGAGGCCTATATATTGTATATATATTGTATATTGTATATATAGGAAAATCAATACCTCCTATATATTGTAGGCCTCTACAAATATACGATGGGTGAGTGCATACATACACACACAAAAAGAGAGAGAGAAAGAAAGAGAGGGAGGGAGAGAGAGAGAACACATGCACACATTAATAAATGCTTGCAAGGATATGGAGACATTGGACCCTCCATGGCTAACCCATGGCTAGTGGGATACCAAAATGACACAGCAGTTCATGCTGTAATGTGATGAATCTTGAATTATGATGTTAAATGAAAGAAGACAGTCACAAAGACCACGGATTGCATTTATTTGAAATTACCACTTAAACAAGGTGTCCAGAAATGTCCAAACTAAGAACATCTATAAAGATAGTGGGCCGTGGATATAAGGAGGAACTGAGGATGGAGGAACTGAGGATGGAGTTTTTTTGGAAGGGGACAAAATTCTCCAAAATTAAACCATGGAACAACTGTACAAGCCTTTCCATACATATATGCATACATACTACACACACACCATATACATATACTAAATGCTAACTTTTGAGTTAGTTACTTTGTATGTAAATTATATTTTAATTATAAAATTGTTTAAAATGTGTCAATTCTCTCCAGCCTAATCTTTGATGCAGTACAAACCTAATCAAACTTTTAATGTTTTGTGGCTAGTGACAGGTGAATGTTAAAGCTTCCATGGAGACGTGAATGGCCTAGGCTAGCCAACATGCTGCAGAATGAGAACAAAAGTCAGATAAATGCTACCCAGATTTTACACTTACTGAAAAACTATAATAATCAAGGCTGCATGGTAGTAGTGAAAATGCAGACAAACAATTTAACAAAAGAGAATCAAGAGCTTACAAATTAATCCACAAATCTATAGACAATTGGTCTCAAACAGAGGAATAATAGTAATTCAGCAGAGAAAGGATATTTTTCTTAGCAAATGATTCTGGGACAACTAGACATCTATGTTTATAAAAACAAATTTAGATACACATTGAGAGCCCCTGCCTCAGTGAATATGATGGAGAATGTCCAGGATGACTCCAGCATCATCCTTGGGCCTCCATGTAGATACACACTATATACATATACACATGAAAAGAAAGAATGAAAAATTGGAAGCAGCTCTGGAAAAAAAAAGTGCTAAGAAATGGAAAAAAAAATAAACCACTGAACAGAAGTGAGGAACATCTGAAACGTGACTAGTAAGGGCTTTGCATTTTCAAAGTACACAGGAATGCTTGAATTCAGCAGTAAGATGAAAAATGGCCCAATTAAAAGAGAGGCTAGGGATCTGAATGGACACACCAAAGAATGTGCAGGGAAGCTGCACAACTTTACATGGAGCTGAGTAATTATGAGTGAAAAGAAAGGAATGTCTCTGTATGCATGTTAGGAGACAAAGATACAAAGCACTGGCATCATCCAATGTTGGTAAGGGCATCATTGTGTGGCACTATTCCTACGAAGAAATAAACAGACAGGAAATTGACCACAGACCAAATAGCAATGACTACCAAAGTCCAAACTAGCAACTTTATGAGTTTATTGGGTTTAATTACAGGAGTATGGGTGACTCAAAGGAATCTACATCACTGACAGCCCATGCCAACACAGGCAACAACTAATGAAAGCTGGAGCCCTGGAGCTCCTTAAACTTACAGGCAGCAAAGATCAGAAAGTTTTTCTCTTCTTCCATTTTAGATAACCTTAAGGGAAAAGATGCTTTGTGAATCTGGTAAATTTCAGGCACTTCCTGAGATTTGTGAGTTATTTACTTCCTGATTCTTTTTTTTTTTTTTTTTTTTTTTTTTTTTTTTTTTTTTTTTTTTTTTTTTTTTTTTTTTTTTTTTTTTTTTTTTTTTTTTTTTTTTTTTTTTTTTTTTTTTTTTTTTTTT
>PVIH01007592.1:0-99065 GCA_004025045.1 Sigmodon hispidus
CCTCCTCCTCCTCCTCCTCTTCAGCTGGATCAAGAGCTCAGCAATGAATTTCTGCCTCCACCTGTATTCATTGTTGGATGTAGGTTCTGTGATGACACTTAGGGTTGTTATTCATTTGATTATAGGGGAAGTTCTGTTTAGGCACTCCCTCCACTATTGGTTGGAAACCTAGCCAGGGACATTCTGTGAGTTCTTGGAGGTTTCCTTAACACCCAGTCTCTCTTTCTAACCCCACATTGGCTTCCTCTATCAAGATATTCATTTGGTTTTTTTTTCATCCCTCCTTGTTGCTTCTCTCATGCAACCATCTCCTTCTCTCATGATTTGTTCCCACTTCGTCTTGGTTTCAACCCATTATGATCCCAATTAGCTAAGGAGATTTTTTCTTTCTAGGGAAATCCCTGGAAGTTTCTCTTAAGTTCCTTCTGATCCCAAGCTGTTCAGGGGTTGTGGTTCGCACCTTGGGTAGTCTTTGCTTTTTGTCTAAAGTCCACTGATGAGTGAGTACATTCCATGCCTATCTTTCTGTGCTTGTGATACCTTGTTCAGGAGGATATTCTCCAAATTCATAAATTTGCCTGCAAATTTTAGGATGTCATTTTTTTGAAAGACAAGATAAAGTTTTACTTTTAAATGATTACAAGCACACCAAATAACATGTAACACATTTGTGAGTTCTAGCATCTAGTGATTGGGGTTAAGATACACTAACAGCAACCTGAACAAGCATATTCACTGTCCTAAATTAGCTAGAATGGACTACTATAAGGCTGGCTGCTGCTTCATAGGAATTACAAATGCTATTTACTACATTTTCATAGATAACGCCCTGACCTTTAAGAAAGAAAGTGGGAGGGAACAATTTACTCCCTTTCTTTCTTCAAAGAATTGTTGTTTTTTCCTATTAGACTAATAAAAGAAAAAACAACAGCAATACCTGCTGCTTACACAAACACACAGGAAACATATACTCCTTAAAGATATACAAGATAAAAAGATGAAACTTCAGGTAACTAAGTTTTACAAAAAGCTAGGTTAGATACTCTCAAAAAGTGAAGGGACATACAACAGCATAGAGAAATTTAACGCTTTCTAGAACAGAACTTGAGCTCTGTGGAGGTTTTTCTATTCTGTGAGGGAATCTCCCATGAAACCCACAGAGCAGGTGTTTCAACCTCCTAGCCATTTATGCGGTAGTTTTCATGGATTTCTGGCCAAATGTCACACACAAAGGCCAAGAGATTATCCAGGACTTCATCCCTGTTCTGCTGGAAGTAGTTCTGGAGGACGGTCATCTTTTCCTGTGTCTCCTTCTCCACCTCACTGCTACAAATGCCATGGGACCCCAGTGCCACAGCTTCCTTGGCCTTGAACTCCTTCTCCCTCTGCAGCCGGTACTGTTCAATCTCAGCCTGGGCTTCTTCTTTGGTCTACTTCAGTCTCCGATTCTTCCGCTTGCGGGCTTAGGACACCTTCTATATCGCGGTAAAAACCCACCATGAGATACGTTTTAAATGGGGTTTATTTTGTGAAAATCACTTACAAAACAGAGAAGGTTTAAGAGAAAATGAAGGGATAAGGTTGCAGCGTGCCAGAGCTTTTCTAAGGAAAACTCCTCACCCCCACGCCGCACGTCAGAACTCCCGCGCCACTGGCCCAAACTGCGCACACCCGGAAGCCGAGTCATCAGTCCGAAAACCCACGCAACTGGTCGGGAACTCTCAAGAGAGAATGCTGGCTTCCTGTCCTGGTCCTCTCCCTCGGAGGTCTATTTCCAAGATCCTTTCCAGTCCACCACGCCCCTTTTGTCTCCAGCTTTCTGATGCGATCCATTCACATGTATAGTTCCTGATTTCCCGCTACACTTCTAGGCCGCCCACTTCTGGGCCTGAAGCAGATGTGGGATGACCTGTGATTGACTTGCCATGGCTGCTGAAACTCTTGGCCAAATGGATGGTCTAACTCAATGGCTTAAACACTGGATGTCATTTTTTTAAACTGCTGAACAGTACTCCATTGTGTAGATGTATCACAGTTTGTTAATCCATTCTTCAGTTGATGGGCATCTAGGTTGTTTCCAGGTTCTTGCTATTACAAATAATGCTACTATGAACATAGTTGAGCTAATGTCTTTGGGGTATGAATGTGCATCCTTTGGGTATATGCCCAATAGTGGTATTGCTGGATCCTTGGGGAGATTGATTTCTAGTTCCTAAGGAACTGCCATACTGCATTCCAGAGTGGCTGAACAAGTTTACACTCCCACCAACAATGGAGGAGTGTTCTCCTTGTTCTGCATCCTCTCCAGCATAAATTATCATCTGTTTTCTTCTTCTTTTTTTTAATCTTAGCCATTTTGACAGGTGTAAGGTGGTATCTCAAGGCTGTTTTGATATATATTTCTCTGGTGGCTAAAGATGTTGAGCAATTTTTCAGGTGCCTTTCAGTCATTTGTAATCCTTCTGTTGAGAATTACCATTTAGCTCTGAAACTCATTTTTAATTGGGTTATTTAGGATTTGGGCTCTAATTTGAGTTCTCTATATATTTTGGAGATCGGTTCTCTGTCAGATGTAGGGTTGGTGAAGATCTTTTCCCATTCTGTAGTGTCAGGTGCCAAGACCCTGGCTTGAGCCTCTAGGCCTCTATCTAAAGGCTTCTGTGGGAACTTACTGAGAAACCAACCACTGAGCCAGCACAATGTTCTCCCAAGTAGAATAGACATTCTCCCAAGTAAAATAGATGTACTCCCAGGTAGAATAGATGTTTCTCCCAAAGTAAAATAGATGTTCTGGTTTGCTTCACAGTAACAGATAAGTAACTCTAAACAATAGAATAACAGGAACATTCTGTGGCTAGGTTACTTAGCAGTCCTCCCACAAAGGTAGCTCTAAAGAATAGAATAGCAAGAATATTCTATGGTTAAGTTACCTAGCAACTCTCCCCTGAAGCAAGACCAGTCACCTTTTTACCCTGCCAATATCCTGCTCCCCTGGCCAGCTTCCTGCAGGTGTTTGAACATTGCCCCCTCCCCATATTCTGCTATATAAGCACGTATAGAATCGTAATAAATCACAGCTTGATCAAGCTCCCATTTGTCTTCCTTTGTGCCTCCCTTCCCTTCATTCTCTCTCATAGGTGGTCTCCTGTGTTGACGCCCCACGGGTGGGCCGGGGCACTGTAGGTTTTGTTTTGTCTTATGGACTCTGCCGTTGGCCTTATAGAAGCTTCTCAGTTTTAGGAGGTCCCACTTCTTAGTGTCTGTGTTACTGGTACTATATTTAGAAAGTGGCCACCTGTGCTAATGCATTGAAGGTTATTTCCCACTTTCTTTTCAATCAAGTTCAGCGTAGCTGGGTTTATGTTGAGGTCTTTGATTCACTTATATTTGACTTATGTGCAGGGTGATAGTAGGTTTGGATCGATTTGCATTCTTCTACATACTACCATCCAGTTATGCCAACACAGTTTATTTAAGATACTATCTTTTTTCCATTTTATATTTTTGGCCTCTTTGTCAAAAGTCAGGTGTTCATAGGTGTGTCAGTTAATGTCCGGATCTTCAATTCGATTCCATTGATTCACAAGTCTGTTTTTATGCCAGTGTTAGGCTATTTTTATTACTGTAGCTCTATAGTATAGCTTGAAGTCAGGGATGATTCCTCTGGAAGTTCTTCTATTGAGCTTGATTGTTTTGGCAATCCAGGATTTCCTATTATTCCATATGAAGTTGAGTATTGTTTTTTTACGATCTGTAAAAAATTGTGTTGGGATTTTGATGGGAATTGCACTGAATCTGTAGATTGCTTTTGGTAAAATTTTCACTTTTACTATGTTGATCCTACCTATCCAGGAACATGGGAGAGCTTTCCATTTTCTGATATCCTCTTCAATTTCTTTCTTTAATGACTTAAAGTTTTTGTCAAACAGGTCTGCTACTTCTTTGGTTAGAGTTATGCCAAGATATTTAATGTCATTTGCAGCTATTATAAAGCGTGATATTCCCTTTTTTATTATTTATTCCCCTTATTTATTTTTCAGCTCTTTTATCCCTTAGTATATAGGAGGGCTATTGCTTTTTTGAGTTAATCTTGTACCCTGCTACATTGCTGAGGGTGTTTATCAGCTGTAGAAGTTTCCTGGTAGAATTTTGTGAATCACTAATGTTTACAGTCATATCATCTGCAAATAGAGATAATTTGACTTCTTTCAATTAATATTCCTTTAATCTCCTTTTGTTCACTTATTGCTTTAGCTAAAACTTCAAGAACCATATTAAATAGATAAGAAAAGAGAGTACAGCCTTGTCTTGTTACTGATTTTAGTGGGATTGCTTTGAGTTTTTCTCCATTAGTTTGATGTTGGCAGTAGGCTTCTTTCAAATCGCCTTTATTATATTTAGATATTTCTCCTGTATTCCTGATCTTTTATCATGAAGGAAATAACACAACTTTAGTGTTCCTTTCTTTTTTTATTTTAGTAATTCTGCTAGTGTTCTGTTTCTTGCCAGTTTGTGGAAAAAATAGGGCCATTCTAGGATGAACCTAGGCTTAGCAACAGCAAGGAAACCAGCTTCTGTGAAATAACCGTCCCTTACTTGGAAAAAAGCTTTTTATAGGCTGGAGAGATGGCTCAGTGGTTAAAAGCACTGACTGTTCTTCTGGAGGACCTGAGTTCAATTTCCAGCATCCACATGGCAGCTGACAACTGTCTGTAATTCCAAGATCTGATACTCTTACACAGTTACAGATGCAGGCAAAACGCCAATTCACATAAAATAAATAAATAAATATTCAAAAAGTTTTTTACTGTTCCACAATTTACATTTTCTGCATTTCACAACTGTTCATCTGGGTGTGTTGCAGGAACCATTTGCCCAAGCTATTCCCAGCCAAGAGATCTCTTGGTTTTCTAATAACTAAGTTTTGCAAAGGCTCTGAGTCCTTCAGGAAGAACTCAAATAAGAATCAAACACTTTAAACAAAAGGTAAGGATCACAAAACGTAGTTCAAAGCCTAGGTGCTAATACTCTTGCATTCAAGCCAGATGCAATGTCTCAATGGGATCTCTGGCTACATAAGTCTTAAATCAGCCCTCACTGTGAGATTTGGTGAAGGAAGTTTGTAAGATCTTATATACAAGCAGTTTGCCTTTTACACAGTTCCATGTGCCAGTTTCAGTTGGCACAACATAGTTAAATTAGCACGTGATCTCAATGACTGTAATTCATCTTCAGTTACCCAATACAGTATCTGTGAGTACAAATGCAAGCGTTGTGGCTTTTCCATAGTCCTCAAATCACTGTGCAGATAACATAGACCAATCAAATCACTCCTTTCAAAGTCTCTTGGTGACTGGTCACTGTGCACTTCTTATTTCAAACACAGAGGACAAAACAGGTATGCTGGGTTGCCTCTTTGTCTTTTAGTGGTCAATGCCCATGGTATTTCACAAACTAGATAACCACAAGAGAAAATTAATTAACAAAGATGAATTTACTGAAGAAAGAAGATGATAAATCCAAAAGCAAAATTGGATGGAATTATAAGATTTGAAAAAGTCAACAACCAAGGAAAGATAAGGGAGTAGCCTTGCACAAAGCTACAGTGTTATATAGATAATGAAAGTTTAATAAAAATTTAGCTATGTTAACATATTTTAATTTTAAGTGCAATATGAACATAAATTACTTTGTGTTTGAAATCATAGGCATTTACTTCTACGTTAGATTTAAAACTGGAAATGCTAATCAGCTTCATAGGTATTCAGGCCCAGGTGTTGAAATTACTTGCTACAGAGAAAAATCAGTGGCAAAACCAGGGAACTGCAGGTAAATCTTCAACTGCCACCAAAAACTGGTTTCACCACATCAGAAATCAGTGTGAAGTGAGCACGGTATGTATACACAATTGTCTTAAAGCATACATATTAAAAAAATCATGCATGTGCAAGAAAATGGCTGCAACTGGATATTATTTTGTTAAGAAAAATAAACCAAATCCAGATAAATAAAAATACTATATATTTCTTTCATGTGGAAACTGGCTTTAAAATTCTGTGTGTGTGGGGGGGGGGACTCTTTAGGGAGGTGGGACATAGAGGGTAATGGAACACATATGTGTACTAGGGAAGTGAAAGGGGGTGGTGACAGGAGAAGGAGGTGACTGCAGGAGGAGAAAGAGGACTGAAAGGAGAGCAGTGAGGAAGTGAAAGGAATAGCCACAAAGCAAAACTGCTCATCTGAATATTCCACGATGAAACTTACTACTTTGTATGTGAACCCCAGAATTTAAAAAGCTGCTGCTGTGAAATCAGCACTTCTCCAAAGATTGACTAAGAAAGGCAGGTATGTCCATCAGCATACTGCTAACACCATAAAGCATTTTATGCAACAAAATACAGGATCTCTTAGTAATAGGAAAACCAGAGTGTGAATGGCACCCTTTCATGGGCTGGGCTCTGAACTGAATGTAAAAGAGAGAGGAGCAAACATACCTTGATGATTGCACCCTGAGGGTACATGAGTCAGAGCTTCAAGTCACATCAGTATGGGAGCAGACCTGGTTTGTTTCTAAGCAGTGCAAGCAGGCAAGGGTTCTCCCAGCTCTTATTGTGCTTTGTGTCTCCACAGTGCTGCCTGGTTACTATTCACCCCAAGCAGATGGCTTCATCCCATGTGCATATGTCAATAAAAAGCAGCTTAGGTCAATGAAACTGGGGCTCCTCTGTTTCCTGTTTCTTTCAAGATTGTTCTCCCTCTATGAAAGAAACACCCACCCATTGCTACTTTACTTGATCAAAATCTGAGCATCAACCCCAGCTCACCCATCTCCACAACATCCTTCCTCAGTTGCTTTCTAACCTCCCAAACTCTGCTGCTCTTACCTCTGCATTGGCTACCTGTCACTTTACTAATGTTGCTCACTTTTTAATTTCTCCAATCTTCACCCAACACCCCCTGAGAATGACTGTATTGCATCACAACAAGCCTCGGGTTTGCAGGTGCGATGAAGAATCTTCAAATGGCAAATTATTCTGGAAAATCCTGGTAGACCTTAATGTAACCATAAAAGTCTTTGTAGAGAAAATCAAAAAGGTCCAAGGTGTGAGAAGGTCAAATGA
The DNA here is from genome assembly GCA_004025045.1 of Sigmodon hispidus. Classification (NCBI taxonomy): domain Eukaryota; kingdom Metazoa; phylum Chordata; class Mammalia; order Rodentia; family Cricetidae; genus Sigmodon; species Sigmodon hispidus. Next base: position 7,122 of record PVIH01007592.1, read on the forward strand.
AGACAGAGAAAGGAAAGAAAAGATGTAATGTGGAACCCAGGCCAAGGAATGTGGGAAACCTATAGAACCTGGAAAGGATGGGAAATAGGTTCTGCCAACACCTTGATTTTTGTCTGTAAAACTAATTTTAGAATTATGACCCCAATAATTATGAAAAAATTGTGTTTTTTAAATTTGGGTAATCTTAAAAATATTTTTAATTTTTTATTATTATTAATTTTTAAAATTTATTTTACATACTATCCACAGTTTCCCCTCCCTCCTTTCCTCCAGTTCCCCCTCCTCATTTATACTTCCCACCATCAACTCCTCAAAAAAGGTAAGATTCCTTCTCAGAAAGGATGATGCCTCCCATGAGACTCAACAAAGCATGGCATATCAAATTGAAGTCCTCCTGCTGTATCAAGGGTGAGTGAGGCATCCTACCATAGGAATAGGTTCCAAAGAGCCATGTGGTGATATATTATGTATCTAATAAAGATTAGCTGAAGACCAGAAGACAAAGCCAGCCACAGAGTTAGTCATAAAGGTCAGGCAGGCAGTGGTGTTACACACATTTAATCCTAGCACCCTGAAGGCAGAGGCATCTGGATCTCTGAGAATTTAAAGCCACACTGGGCTACATGAAATTAATCCAGTCCCAAAGACAAGCAGAGCCAGGCCATGGTGTCACACATCAGCACTTAAGATTCCATGCCTCTGCTCCAGTACTTGGGAAACACGCATGCATGCCAATAACCCCAACACTAGAAAGTTTGAGCCAGAAAGTGATATAGCTGGGCAGAGAAAGGGTATAAGGCAAGAGGAGACAGAGTTTGGGCCCCTCCCCTTTTGGTTGAGGACTCAGAGGCATTTATTCTGAGGACTCCTAGAGACAGGATCTTCTTCTTTCCGCCTGAGAAGTCAGCTAGGTCAGAATTGGCTGTGGCTTGTTCCTCTGTTTTTCTGATCTTTTAGCATTTTCCCTAATATCTGGCTTTTATTAAAAGATCAATTAAGATTCATAAAACAGAACCGAGTCATGCTAACAGGAGACTAACATAATGCTCAACAAACATTGGAAAATGAATATATGTGAAACAGCTTATTTGAAAATCTCTTTGGCTTATGATAGGGTAGTGTTTCAATATACCTATCACAGAGGGAATATAATGGAAGTTGAAATACATTTAACTATTCCAATATACTGAACACTGTAGCTTGGTTTAACTTTCTTTGCATGTGCTCACAATACATTATTTTAAATTAGAAAACTCACCTAACACAAAGCCTCTTTTACAAGAGTTTTTATCTCCTTACACATACAGATAGGGATTTTGCAATGAGATACAAATGCACAGAACAATATCCAAACAATGTTGACAAAAGAACTTTATTTTATTGTTGGTTGTTTTCCCTTATGATTGTAGGGCTGACCTGGGGCTCAGCTTATGCCATACTGAATCTCTAGAGTCTTACCACAAATCGCTAGCTTGGGAAAACATCAAATCAAACATCTAGCATATCTCTTTGACGTCTTTATACCATCATAAAGTTGACAAATCTTAAGTTAAACCATGGCAAGTAAGGAGAGTTCTGAGTGAGTCTGTGCAAACACAAGACCTCTGAGCCACTCCTCCCCTTTTCAGAAACTTAATCCTGAGAGAAGTGCTCTGTGGTTCTTTGGAGGAAATCCCAGAAGACATTATATTGATAATGAAGGAAATAACAGAGATGTGTTCATTAGATCTGTCTCCTTATTGTTTCCAGATTCTGTCAAGTTGACAAGATAAACCAACACATCCCTAATCAGTACTTTAAACCCAACTTCAGATGATAGGATGAGACAGGTTATTTCCTTCCATTTCATTTTGCTCTCTGCCTTCATCCCAAACTCCTCTGCATTGTATCTGTATTAGTGACTTTCCTCTGTGCTGTAACAAAGTCTTGACAAGGGAAACAAGAGTTGGACATGGTGATGCACACTTGTGATCCTACTAGTTGGGAAGTGTAGATAGGAAACCCAGGAGTTCAAGGCTACTCTTCATTGTTTGGTAAGTTAAAAGCCAGCCTTTGTTAACTGTGACTTCATCCCATATGGATAGAATGCACTTTCTGTGAACTCATGGCCAACAGCCTCCTCACAGAAAGCATATTCAACTTTTCTTGGATTTTTGTTTGTTTGTTTGTTCTATTTTTTCCATCCAGGATCTAAGCTCAGAATAGTGCCACTTGCTTTTAGGGTGGGTAGTCATGTCACAGTTAAACCTCTTTGGAAATACTCTTATAGATAACTCAAACCTTTGTCTCTCATTGTTTCCAAATCCTATCTATTTTACAAGATAAACCAACACACTTCTGATCAGTGCTACAAACCCAATTTGAGATAATAGGATAAGACAGAGTCTATTTCCTTTTATTTCCTCCCCTCTTCCCTTGCATTCACCCCAAATTATTCTGCTCTCCTATAGTTACAAATATTTCAGCACACAACAAAATAAAGAAGCAGTTGGATCAGGTTCATGCATGAATTAACTAGGTCACAAAAATCATCAACCTCCAGCAGGTATTAATGACTTTTAGCTTATGAGAGTGGATTGGTTATTTTGGAAGATAATTAGCTAATGGCTATAAATCTAGCTAGCCTTCCATCTGTCTTTCTCTCTTTTACATATTTATTAATACTCTCTGCATCCTAGCATGCATAGAAAAGCATGAACCTAATTAGTTGCTATATTCTTGAAATATTCAAATACTATATTCTTGGAACTGAATTATGAGCTAAATAAACCTCTTAAAAATTACCCAGACACATGTATTTTGTTATTATAGCACAAATTAGGCACATATATTGCTAATAATTATTAAATTAGAATGTTTGAATTTTTGTTTAGGTTGATAACATTTAGAAGTTTCTAAATAAACCCTGTAAATTATTTGTAAAATAAGCCAGTATAATTTTAAAATAAAATAGTTCGATCAGTTATGTCATATATTTAGAATTACTATAAAGTTGTTGCCAAGATGTGAATGAGTACACGAGTAGATTTCAATTACTATAGCGAAGCAGCTGATCACAACCAGGGTAATGGGCACTATTAACCATCTCAGAGCAGGTAATAAAAATTGTTACTAACAGGCACAAATGTACGAGAAATCAAAATAGCAATGAAAATGAATAGCAGAGTGACTCTGTCACCTAGTGAATTATTCTAGTTCTTAGTTTCTAATACATAACCAAATCCTTTCCCTACAGTTTTAATTAATTAATATGTAAATGTGTAGATATGTGTGTGTGCACAAGCACATACCAAGATGTGGGTGCTAAGGTCAGAAGGCAACTCTTTCCGAAGTTACTTCTCTCCTTCCACCGGGTGGGTTCCACGGATTGAAGACTGTTAGGCTTAGCAGCAAGTGCCTTACCAACTGAGCCATCTTTAAAGCCTATTTTCCTAAAACTTGGAATTAGCTTCTTTGAAGGGGAAAAATAGATTCCTTTCATTTAGTGACTTTCTAATCTTGGGAAGATAACTTTTAGGATTAGAGCAAAATGGATTAAAGTAAGCATAGAATAGTAACAGTAACACTTCCATTTAATCTATATAAATCTGTCTGTAAAGTGTCTTGGAAAATCTGACAGTTAACTATATGTAAGTTGAAGGATATAGGACAATGTGGTGGTATATTTAATAAAAATAGCCCGAAATATCAGAGGACAGAGGCAAGCCATGAAGGTTAGGGAATGGTGACCCATGCCTTTAATTTTAGCAGAGACTTGGGAGGCAGAGATTCCCTGGATCTCTGTGAGTTCAAGGCCAAACAGCCAGGGGTGATGGCACCCACCTTTAATCCTAGCTCTAAGAATGTTGAATGAGTAAGTACAATAGCTAGGGGTGTGTGTTGGGGAGGGAAGAACATAAGGCAGAAGAAAGCAGCTCTTTCTTCCCCTTTTCCTTGCACACCCTGTCAGTCTGAGGCGGTTATGGAGATAGAACCTGCCTGACCAGTTGGCTGGGTGAGAATTGGCTGTTGTTGGTTCCCTGTCTCCCCGATATTTCAGCTTTTCCTCAATATCTGGCTCCAATTTTTATTATAATACTAAATAGAATATGTGCTATAGGACAATGTGACAGTGTGAAAACTGTATTAGACATTGATGCGACTCAGACATACTTCCATTGACCTCAAAAACCCTGGATGTGAAGGTAGTGGGATTATAATGGTAATGTAAATATTTCTCCCACCTATGGGTTTAATAAAAGCTGATTGGCCAAAGGCAAACAGGAAGTGTGGGCGGGGCTACTATCTCAGAACAAAGACAGACACCAGACACAGATGCCAGAGAGCCCCCAGAGAGAGCCACCACAGCAGGTGGAGGAGACAGCAGCAAACACAGAGGAAAGAAGCTGAAATGCTGCTCTGAGAAAAGGTACTGAGCTGCATTGCTGAAGATAAGTTGAGTTCAGATGAAGGAGTTAGCAAATTATATGCCTGGGCCCTAGGTCAATCAGCGTAAAGGTAATATAAGCGTATGTGTGATTATTTGAGGCTAAGTGGGACTGAGAGTGGAGCTAAACCTCTGGGTTAGACAGGAAAGTCTGGGCCAGAACCATCTACAACATGTGAGTTAAATGGGTTCTCTCTCTCTTTCTCTCTCCCCTTCCTTTCCTTTCCCTCACATTCTCTTTCTTCCTTTATTTTTTTCTTTTGAGATAGAAATATTTTTAATTAATTATGGTAGAATATTTTTAATTAAGACAAATTTAGCTTTCCCATGAAATCACAAAAGCATAAAGTGTTGTCGTAAACACATGAACTCACAAAATATATGTGAATAGTAGTACATTTGCCATTTATTGTGATGAGTTTTACGCAACTAATATTAAAAGCTAAAATTTACCAAAACTTATGCACATAGATACCTACAGACTATACATGGTGCCACTTGCAGTATCAATAATGATGAACAAACATATATGTGTGTGTGTGTGTGTGTGTGTGTGTGTGTGTGTGTGTTGGGTGAATCCTAATTGGTATTAATAAAAACCTGAGGCCAGATATTGGAGTAAAGCTGAAAGTTCAGAGAGACAGAAGAACAAGCCAAGTGCTTCAAGAAACTTCTCACCACTACTGAATCCTCAGGCCTTAAAGGGCAGATAGTGTCTCCCCAAATTCTTAGACCAAATGCCTGTGAGTCTTCAGCTGAATGGGGAGAGGGAAATGTGGTGATAGATTGTATATTTAATAAAATCAGCCTGAAATATCAGAAAACAGAATCACCCACAGTCAAGTCATGAAGGTCAGAGAGTGGTGACTCATGCCTTTAATCCTATTACTTAGGAGATAAAATCTTTCTGTATTTTTGTGAGTTCAACGTCTAACAACCAAACATAAGTAGCTCACACCTTTAATTCTAACTCTAGGATTGTGTTACAGAGTTGAATCCAGAAGTAAAACAAATGGTCAAGGAGGATATTTAAGGCAGGAGGAGGCAAGGACACTTTCTTGCCTGGTAGCTAACTTTTGCCACAAAGAAGGTCAACTCCATATGGAGTCTCTTCAATGCAACTCATCTTCTCTAAAGTAGATTGGCTGCTGCCAGGAGCAGACATCTCATTGTCAAACAAGTAATAAGAATTCATGTTATTAAAATATCTTAAATGCCAAATTCTGTAGATCTTTGAAGTGTTTGAAGAAGATCTGTCCATCTAAAATATATCTCTGTTTAACCTTGAAAACATATATGATTATAAGTTTGATTGTGATATCTAACTACTAACTTATATTTTTTTATATCTTAATTGACTGGTAATAATAACTTTCAAGAACTAACAACTTGTATTGCATTGTTGTACAGGTACAATACCTTGAACAAGCTTAGAAATATATGTACAATAACAAAATTAATCTCAACTTTGTATCAATATACACAATTTGTATACAATATACAAAAATTCAATCCAATGTAAAATATTTAAAACTAGTAATTGCTTTTTAAAAGTAGATTCAATAATCTGCTCTTTACACCCTACCATATCTGGAGGAAGACACAGGGCCTAACACCTGACTTATATTCTTTTTTTCTGCCTAGTCAAATCACTTTCTGTCTCAACCTTCCTAGTGCCGGGATTATAGGTGTGTACCACCACTGCCTGGCTCTGTTTCTCTTGTGAACTGAATTAATCTCTTGTAGCCAGGCTTTCTTTGAACTCACAGAGATCCAGACCCAGACGGATCTCTGCCTCTCTAGTGCTAAGATTAAAAGTGTGTGCCACCGCTGCCTAGCCTCTGTGGATTACTCTGTCCTCTGATCTTCAGGCAAGCTTTATTTGTTTAGTATACAAAAAATACATCGTAACATATGTATTAAGAAATCTTAAATGTGGTAGATACTTCAGTAATGTGACAATATCACAGCTAGGTTCTGGTACTACTACAGGAAGTCTAAAATTGTACCTAGGTGTTTGGTTCCCCACCCTGAACTGTTCAAGAGTCAGCTGTGTCCAGAAATTTATTATACATCTGAGCATTGCTTAAATGCTTACTAAGGATTTGAGCCTCTTATCAGGTGTTGAAAAAAATCAAGAAAACAAAATAGAATTAAATATATAAATGCAATTTAAATTAATTTAAAAACTGAAACTGCCATTTTATATGTAAAATTGTTTGGGTTATAAATAGAAAAACAGATATAACAATCAAGTTTAAGAAAAGGTATGATTTAATTCAACATTAATATACTTACTACTAATTTTTTTTTAACCTTGAGGTAGGCAAGGAGTTAGGACCTGTGAAAAGAGACAGATTCTCAAGGAAGCAGCTTAGAACCTCTATATTACACTAAGTAATGGAAAGTTTCCAGTCTGTTTGTAACCTTTTCCCAAGTATTTCTATTCCTATGTATGATCAAAGATTAAACAGCCCAGAGCAGCTCATAGCTGCTCCAAAGCCACATGGTAAACAGACAGGGTAAACACTATCAGGTATGTCCTCCTGTCTAAAACAGGAATTCAAGTTTCAGGCTGCACTCCAACCTTAAATGACCACCACAAAGTAAAAACCAACAGTGTCAAAATGTGATTAACTGTTTCTTTCTCAGTTGGTCCTAGAACTCAGAGCAGTTTCACCTCAGGCCAGTGTTCTCTTCATTCTGAAAAGAGTATTGGTTTCACAACCACTTCAATAAAACTACAACCTGTTCTAAATGCTGAACCAACATCTCTTCGTTCTTTTCTGGTTTGCACTGGCCATGTCTCTTTTTACAAAGTCTAATGTCTCCCTCTGACTCTAGTTTCATCAAAAGCTCCTTAATCTTTTTTCTGGTCTCCTTTGGTGCTTTTCTAGAAAGTACTAGGAGGGAGGCACCTCAAACCCCAGGCACCTCACCCAAAGACTGAGGTGTTTCTGCAGTTCTTAGATAAAAAAAAAAATTCACAGGACTGAAAGCAGTCTTGCCTAAGCACATAAACCATCCTCACCAACAGGAAGAAAATAAAAACAAAACAGTATCATGACAAAAATTAAAACAATAATTAAGAGACCAAAATCACCTTTTTGAAAATGTGATGGCATGCCCTCTATATTTAGTTGTCAGTTGAGTGTGTGACATGCATGTGGTGGTCACAAAACAATCAGGAGATGGTTTTCTCCTTCATTAAGTAAAAAGTCATTAGTTTTTGGAAGCAAACATCCTCATCTGCTGTCATCTCCTTAGTGCATTGTTATATTTAAATAGGAAGTTTTAAAAAGATACATCTTAATCAAGTTTGATATTATTTTAGAAAATTGGACCAATTGTCGCAAATAAATTTGGGCATAAAATCAATTGGATATGTGATTAGAGGAGCATCCCCTAGGATCCCAAGAAAGCAGGGCACAGGCTATCTCTCATGTTCAGTAGTACCCTGTGCCCCAAAATGAAATTGTTTTCTTTTTCTAAAGATTTTTACTTTCCTAACACAGCTGTCTAAAGTTATTTTCCATAAAATAACCTAAGGAGTGTGCATCACTGAAAGTTTATCAGAAGAAAACTTTATTTCATTTTGATGACAAATCTCTACCTAGGGATATGAGCTGAAGTCTCTGCATAACATAGAAAGCATGAAGGAGCATGTTGTTGTGCAGAATCATCCCCACCCATGTGCATGTCCCGCCCTCAGCATACATTCCTTGCCCAGATAAACCACGGCCTGCCCTAGCTTTTAAAGTATTTCTCAGAAGTCTTCTTATGTGTAGTAGATAAACTTCATCCTAAATGCCAACTATGGGCATTGTGGATTCCCACCAAGAGGCAGCCCACTGAATTCAAAAGCAGACCTACAAGAATATCAAGTAAATAGGACTTTAAGTCAAACCTATGGCAAAAATACTAGCACAAATTCCTAAAATTAATCCATAAAAAGGAACCTTGGCTTTCCCCAAATTGTTGAAGATGATTTTCAGGACACAAGGATGGAAGTATTTTCTTCTATCTATATTATGCATAGTTTGGTATATACATACAGTTAACGGCTGGTTTGTTTTTAGTCAGTCCTCAGCCTGGGTGGCACCTAGAGGAATATAGAACTGATGTTGGCAGAGAGTAACTAAACTTGATGTGATGGTGAATTATCAACTTGACAGATTTTAAAATCTCCTGGAATATGGACTTCTGAGAATGTCTGTGAGAGATTATATTGATTACATTGATGTGGAAATACCCATATTATATATCGACAGTACCATTTCTTGGGCAAGGGATACAGGATTGTATAAACTCTAGAATTTAGCCAAAAGTTTCTGTCCTACCAGCCACTTCCCACATGGCTGACTGAGAGACTTAATATCATAGTAACTGGGGGGGTCAGTAGCTCAAGCACATTATTATCTAGATCTTACACTTAAACTAACCCATAATCATTATCTCTAGACACAAAAGAACAGAGTTAAGCATGGCTTCTTGATAGTAATGTATTCTTGGGTGGCCTCTGTTTGCTGGCAGTGAGCATAGGTGAGGCTCCTGGAGGCCCTGCTGCCCAAAACTTAAATGAGGTTTATGAGCAGCAGGTTTTGGTGCACTACTTGGTGGCAGTGTGGATCCTAAAATTCCCAAGAGTTGGGGTGGTAAATGTGGCTCCTACCAGTACCTCTGCCATGAAACTAAGCTCTCAAAGACCAAGGAGTCAGTGGAGCCAGCTGCCATAGCTGAGGTTTTAATCCTAGCCACAAGGCTTTAATCCTAGCCATGCCTTTTAGCAGATTAAAGGCTCATGTGGTAAGAAAAAGATGAAGATATACAGTAAAGACAGATTCAGATTGAAAAAATACTTCTAACCAGTTTACAGTGTGTTTAAAAATATACATAAGCTTGTGGAAAAAAGAGAAAGGATATAGAAAGTCCCTTAAAAAGAAGTAGAGTTAAAAAAAATAATAAGCTACCTAAAGATAGAATATATATAGACAGTGTGGATACTAAATGTTATTGTTTTGTCATAGAGTTTTTTTGACTGCAGAGAAAAGATCAAGAGCTGATAAAAGATATTTGATTATAAATGCTGCCATATTAATCCAACCTATATATTTTGAAAATGTCTTGACTTCAAAATTTAAGTCAAAGTTTATGTTACTTTGGAAAGGAAGTTTTCATTATATTTCCACAGAAAATGAGAGGTTGTGGATTCATTCTGAATTAAGAAAAACTAGAACTGATTGAAGAAGACCCCTTGAAAACTCCCCAATGGGAACAGATGGCCCAGATGATCTAAAGTTTTCAGAGTACCTCTGTTGCAGTTTCCTCTGACTTCTGCATTCAGAACAGCTTCAAGGCTGATGGCTGAGATGATCCAGCCTCACAGACTACTACACATAGGGCTTGTCTATAATCCTGAATTTTCTTTGGGTCCCCATAAGATGACCAGCACCCTCAGTCAGCAGAAAGTAGTCTGGGAACTATACCCACATTTCCCCAAAATGGACTATGGATATTTGTCTTTGTTTAGAGTGTTGGTTATAAGTGGTTATGAATAATGGTCAGGAAAAAGCTATACAAAAGAGATTAAATTTAGGGTTCTCATTTTGAAAAAGAGGAGGGAGTGCTGTGGGATAATGCTTTTGTACACTGTAAAGATTTGTCACTGGTATTGGTTTAATAAAAGGCTAAATGACCAGTAGCTCAAAACAAACACACTAGAAGAATTCTTAAAAGAGGAAAGGCAGAGTAGCAGTCACCAGCCAGACATGGAGGAAGCAAGAAGAGAATGCTGCACTGAGAAAAAGTACCCAGCCACATGGCTAAACATAGATAAGAATTATGGGTTAATTTAAGTGTAAGAGCTAGATAATAATATGCTTGAGTTAATGGACCAGGATTTAATATAATATTAAGCCTTCAAGTCAATTATTTGGGAAGCAGCTGCTGGGTATTTGGGAGTTTTTGGCTGAACAAAAATTTTCAACTACCAAGGATGCAAGCAGAGCACTAGCAAGCACACATACACTGTTGTCTACATCCTAATCATAGACATTGTACACACACACACACACACACACACACACACACACACAGACTAGCACAGTGGGGAATTATTCTGTTTTTAGATCATGATATCTTGGGGTAATTAGGCCTTTTATAATCTAACAAAAAATGGTTGCTTTGGGAATACTTTCTTGTCTTATTAAAATTTGAAGATATTGTTGTTTTGGTTTAGACAAGATCTTTCTGTGTAACCAAAGGTAGACTGAAACTCACAGTTCTCCTGCCTTGATCTTCATAATTCAGTGATTGCAATATATGTCATCCCTGTACAAAGTTCAATTCTGATTTCAAGGCACTTGGGTGACCCAATTTTGATTTGATGTGTTGGAACCTGGTACAGGATTTCAAAGCTATGATGTAAATTTTTATAGCATTTTCTCCAAAGATCAGTTTTTTAAAGTATTTATTTATTTACTTATTTATTTATTATACTTTAATATTTGGTGATTTTACTTTATGCACCCCATCAAACTCAGTTATAAGACTTCACAAGATTAAGCCCACTCTTATGAACTCCCCACTTACAAAACCGCCTATTTATGCTGCTCATTTATTTACTGGAGCATAATTAAACTCCCTGTGGCCAGACCCTTAAAGAGAACAAGTCTTTCTTCACCCACACCTCTGCCAGAGGTCATCAATGTAGAAGTGAGGTATTGTGTCATTTAGTTATGTTCTAGCCTTGAGTTCTTGTGTACCTCTCTCTCTTTTTATTTTTATTTTTTAAAGTCCACTAATGAGTGAGTACATCCCCTGCTTCTCTTTCTGGGCTTGTGATACCTCACTCAGGAAGATATTTTCCGTATCTATCCATTTGCCTGCAAATTTTAGAATACCATTTGTTTCTTACTGCTGAGTAGTAATCCATTATATTGATGTACCACAGTTTATTAATCCATTTTTCAGTTGATGGGCATCTAGGTTGTTTCCAGGTTCTTGCTATTACGAATAATGCTACTATGAACATAGTTATAGTTGAGCTAAAGCTTTATGGGTATGAATGTGCATCTTTAGGATATTTGCCTAAGAGTGGTATTGCTTGATCTTTGGGGAGAGTGATTCCCAGTTTTCTAAGAAAGTGTCATACTGCATTCCAGAGTGGCTGAACAAGCTGACACTCCCACCAACAATAGAGGAGTGTTCCCATTGCTCCGCAACCTCTCCAGCAAAGGCTGTCATCTGTGTTTTTAATCTTAGTCATTCTGACAGGTGTAAGGTGGTATCTCAAAGTTGTTTTGATTTGCATTTCTCTGATGGCTAAAGATGTTGAGCACCTTTCAGTCATTTTTAATTCTTCTGCTGAGAATTTCCTTTTTAGTTCTGAATCCCATTTTTTAATTGTGTTATTAAGGGGTTTGGGCTCTAGTTTCTTGAGTTCTCTATATATCAATCCTCTGTCATTTGTAGGGTTGGTGAAAATCTTCTCCCATTCTGTAGGCTGTCGTTTTGTCTTATTGACTGTGTCCTTAGCCTTACAGAAGCTTCTCAGTTTCAAGAGATCCCACTTATTAATTGTTGTCTTTAGTGTCTGTGCTACTGGTATTATATTTAAAAAGTGGTCACCAGTACCAATGTGGGACCACTTTCTTTTCTATCAAGTTCAGTGTGGCTGGGTTTATGTTGAGGTCTTTGGTACATTTGGATTTAAGTTTTGTGTAGGTTGATAGGTTTGGATCTATTTCCATTTTCCTACATACTACTATCCAGTTATGCCAACACCATTTGTTGAAGATACTATCTTTCTTCCATTGAATATTTTTGTCTCTTTGTCAAAAATCAAGCGTTCATAGGTATGTGGGTGAATGTCAGGGTATTCAATTCTATTCCATTGATCCACAAGTCTGTTTTTGTGCCAGTACCAAGCTGTTTTTATTACTGTAGCCCTATAGTATAACTTGAAGTCAGGAATGGTAATGCCTCCTGAGGTTCTTTTGTTGAGTAAAATTGTTTTGGCAATCCTGGTTTTCCTATTATTCCAAATAAAATTGATTATTGTTCTTTCAAGGCAAAGAGCAATTTAAAATGCTTTTCTGTTGTAAGTAGCACTCCAGGGGATGTTCTGGAGATGAAAAATGACTAACATAGAATACAAAGAAGGGGATTGTTCCCTAGTGCAAATTAGAGCCCTATAAAACTATCTCCTATGGAACTTCCCAGGCCTTTTTGAACTACATTCCTGGAGAGTTTCTTGCTTCATTTTGTTTTATAAAAGAAAATGATAACTTATGTAATTTAGGGTTTTAATCTGAAAACTCCAGATTCTTCTTACTTCTGTCTTAGTGAACACAATTTACATTGTCTCTACACAACCTTAATCAACAAAATAATAATAGTAAACACCCTTGAAGCCAACACCCAACATAGAAACTAAAACCTTATTATATGATTTGTAAACAAAGTAATTGTGGAACAATCTCAAATAATCATGCATTCATCTTATAACATATATTGGTTTAAATTTAACAGCAAATAACTAAAGAATAACAACAACAAAACTGTCTCATGTCAAAGGAGGTGTGAGAATCGGAAAGCTGAGAGATGAAAAATACTTGACAGTTTCTTTGTCATATTAAACAATAAACAGCAAGATCCCTTGAGTCCCAGCCTTAACTTTTGTGTTCTAGGAAGCAGGACCAAGTCTTTCTCCCACAAAATATATCCATTTCCTTCATCTTATATCTCATTCACCACCTCTGGAAAGTAGCTGGAAGTTATAGTTTTTCACTTTGAACATTTCTCAGAAATCAGTTATCAAGAGGAAAGTGAGTACTTATTACTGAGCTAGAACCTAGCCGTCATATGACATATTGTGTCAGTTCCTTTTCTACTGCTGTGATACATACCATGAACAAGGCAACTTATAAAAGAAAGAGTTTATCTTCAGCTCATGGTTCCAGAATGTTAGCTGAGCAGAGGTGGCAGGGAGCTAGAGCAACAGCTGAGAGCCCACATCTCAAACCTCAAATAAGAAACCGAGGGGGCAATCTGGAGATGGCGTATAACTACAGACTACTTCACCAAGGGTGATGGTGTTTTCTTAACAAAAATTTCAACACTGAAATGGGGATGAAATTTTAGATTCTGCTCCCTGGTTTTCTTGAAAAATTACAGATTAAGGTTAATGACAGAATATTTAAGATATAGCAAGAATAATACCTCTAAACAACCTACTCATGTTTAAATGGGTCCCCAAATTTAAGTGCTAGAAACTTAGTTCTTAATGTAAAAGCATTAAGAGGCAGTTCACTTAAGAAATGATTAAAATCTGAGGGTTCTTTATGGAGAAAATACACTAGGAAGTAGTGTGCTGGCAGCTCATTTCATCTTAACAAAAGCCACAGCCATCTGGAGGAGGAAACTGCAACTGGGAAAAGTATTCCATCAGAATGGCATGTGGACAGGTTTCTGGGGAGTTTCCTTTATTAATGATTGATGTGGGATGGCTCAGCCTGCTGTGGGCAGTGCTACCCTTGAGTAGATGACAGCGGACTGAGCAAGCTTTGGAAAGCAAGCCAGTAAGCAATGTTCCTCCATGACCTCGCTCCAGTTTCTGCTCCTGTGATCTTGCTTTATTCCTGATGCTCCCTGAGAATGGACTGTAACCTACCAGGTGAAATAAGCCCCATTATCCTCAAGGCTTTTTTGGTCAGTCTCTTTTCACAGCAACAGAGAACTAGAACCTGTGAGTTTCTGATAAAGAACAAAATTGCCCCACCCTCCCTTTCCCCTTTGCATTCCATCACGAGGTAACAGCCAGAAAGATTGCCAGATGCAAGTTCTTTTGTCTTAGACTTCCTTGCCTCCAGAACTGTAAGAAATAACTCTCTATTTTTTATAAATTGCTGACTCTCCAATGTCCTGCTAAAATAGACTAAGACACAACCCACCTGGAATTCATCTGAGGAACTGAGGATTTCACCTGCATGAGATATTACAAGACATGAGACACTTTTGAAGGGTTCTTGATTTTTTTTTCTTTTAAAGAATTTGAGATAGATATGTGGCGGGGGTGGGGGGAGGAAGAAAGGAAAAGAATATTGCACCATCTGTGTTCATGTCCTGCTGTATGAACCAAGATAAATGCTATTATCCACCTAGGTGCTGAGAATTGCTGAGATCTGAGCTCACTTCCCCTTCCGTGTGCCTCTTACTCTGTCTTTTTGATGGCTGTCAATCCCAATGGTTCTGCCACTGTTTATCCATCAGGTCCAGCTTAGCTCAGATTCTAAACCTTTTCTAATTCCAAGAGCATATCTTTTCTGTTATTGCTACAACATCACTATGGTAACCGTTATGGCACAGACTGTGAAGCCCTAAGCAGAACTAAAGTAAAGTACATCCTGTGGAGCAGGAAGAACATCAGATGTGCAGGTGATACATGGAAGTATGGTCATAATTGCTTCCTGCTGGCCAGACTAGAAAAATGACCCGTGACTTTCTGAGCTACATTCTGCTTCACATAAAGCCAATCAATTACTTTCTGTGCAAAGAATTGTGGAGGAAATGCTGAGGCTTATCTCCTTGCAGAGATGATTTAGGAGGATATGCTGCATATATTCTTTAAAAGGAAGTAACCAATACATGAAAATTTAGGGAAGTAGATTTATTTTTTTATCAGTCTTCTACCAAAGGTGTCAAGCTTTTTTTTTTTTGCTACATTTAAATATTTAAAAAGAAGGTCCAGAAAGACACCCATTATCTTCCCTTCATAAAGAATGGGACCCAGCTATTAAGCAACTCGCCAAACAAAAAAAAATCCAAATTAGCAGCTAGCTGCTCCTCCCTGTCTCCTTTTTCTCTTAAACTCTTTCTACTCATTATCATCTTTCTTTACCTGTCTTTCTTCATTTCGCCTCTACCTTCTTCTCAACAGGATTTACAGTGACCTTGAGAAACACACTAGGTAATAAACACTGTGGTAGCCTGACTAATCCCCTAACCGTCCATTGCCTGATTTCCACCAAGCTGTGCATACATCACCTTCCAAAGTAAATGTGATTATGTTGAAGCCCTTGAGAAGAGGATGATCCTGGATCATCCAGGCGGGGCCAGTTTGATCTCTGCAGTGCTGTAAGTAGCAGGCAGGAAAGCCAGACTTTTAACAGAAAATTAAGGGGTTAAAGGAAAGACAGGAAGGCAGGTAACCAGCAAAGGACATAAATAGGCTCTGAAAATTGAAAAAGATGAGGAAACAGATTCTCTTCCAAGAACCTCTACAGAAGAAACACTCCCTCCCCGGCCCCCCACCCCCTGCACCATGACTTGACTTTGACTATTGAAAGTAAATCTGGATTTTTAACCTTCAGAATTGTGAGGTGATAAATGTGGTCTTTCACATTTATCTTATTTGAAGTGTGTATGCTTGTGGAGGTCAGAGAACAACTTACCCTTTTCTCCTTCCACCTCGGGAGCCCTGGGTATCGAGCACAGGCCAGCGGGGTTGGCAGCAATTGCCTTTGCTCTGTGACCCATAGATAGTAAAATTATGATAATTTTTATAGCCAAAGTATGAAACTGATACAAAGAAATACATTGATTAATGATTAAAAGGAATTCAAGAGATAAGTTGAAAAAATACAAAGTATGATTCTGAATTTGTTCCTGAAGTAGATGTTTTTCTTTCATTTATTTAAAAGGATATTAATGAGACAATGGATGAGATAAATAAAAGCTATGAATAAAGTGCATATTTTTTCAAGGTTAATTTTCTAACTTTGAGCCTTATACTGGGGTTATGCAGGCTGTCTTTGTGTTTATGAAATAGATATAAAAGGATTTAGGAAGAAGTGGACAGATCTCCAAGTTACTCTCAAGTAACATTCACACAGAAATATTAATAAAATATATAAGTAAAGACAGTGATAACACTAATAGGGTAAGTCTTCTCTTTTGGGCCATATGCACACATATGTAGTAATATATTGTTTATAATCTAACAAATAAAGCTTGCCTGAAGATCAGAGGACAGAGCCAGTCACAGAATTAGCCATAGAGGTCAGACAGTGGTGGCACACACCTTTAATCTTAGCACTCAGGAGGCAGAGGCAGATGAATCTCTGTAAATTCAAAGCCATACTGGAGTACACGAGATTAAACCAGTCTAAAAGAGAAACAGAGCCAGACAGTGGTGCCGCATACGTTCAGTCTGAGGATTTGTGGTGACAGGACCTTCCCTTGGGGATTCTGTAGTGGTAAGAAGTTCCTCTAGTAGCTTGTTCCTTTGCTTCTCTGATCTCCCAGCATTTACCTCAGTATCTGACTCACGGTTTTTATTTTAAGGCCAATTAAGATTGGTGCAACACACATACATATACATATGCATTTTCTTAATCTGAAATTAATTAAAACTAATTTTTTAAAATATAAACTTATTAAAATATAAATTTTCTTGCAAACTATGTTGTTTTAAATCAACACCAAGCTCCCCCAACATAACAGTCTTATTGGAACAGGCATGCAACCAGCAATGTGATTTGGCAAATTTTACGAAGGACTGGCAGGTAAACTGCAGAGGCACCAGCTTGTTTCTGCATTCTGCTGTTCAAATTCATCCAATACTCCTGTCCCCTGGAACCTCCTCTGCTCCACACCTCTGTGCATGTGGATAACAGTTCTCCTGTTCTTTTTAGACCCAAACTTACAGTCTGTAAAGGCAGCTGTTTCTCATCCTCCTCTGCCAATGAGGACCACCAAACGATTCAGACCTTATGCCGTGGGCTTCTTTGTTTAGAAAGGTTGGCTCAGAACAATGATCTCCTTGCTTGTGTCTTTTCTAGGACCACCAAGCAGACTCTGCAATACTTGTAATCATTTTAGAATCTTATATCTAAGAGTGTAGCATCCCGATAGTTGTTCCTTCATTTCATCTTCTGAGCCACAAGGAAATTTTTAATTTAAAGGGTTTTTTTTCAACTATTGCCCTCCCTCATTTATGGTGAGTTTAGATAGCTACTCTATTTATTTTTTCAGAAATACTAGAAAAGTCAAGTATAGTGGCTCTCTCCTGCAATCCCAGCACTACAGAGTCTGAGGGAGGAAGATGGCCATATGTCAGGATTCAGGCTGAGCTAACCTGTGAATTCCAGTCCAGCCACAGCCACAAAGGCTTTTTCTTCCTCAAAGAAGCAAAAACAATATGGAGAAAATTAGGTCTGATCGGAGATTATAATCTAAACTGGTTTATTAATTTGCCATGTGATATACATGAAATTTAACTCTGCCCTATTGCCATCATCAATCACTCTGTAAACTTAGTTCTTTAGTCACGACAGTTCTGTGTATTTCAGGTGTCCAAAATACTTACCAGTTGATTCATTGGCATACTAACATTTCCAGTGTTGTGCTATGGAAGTTTGATATCTCCACTGTCATGGAAATAAAGTTTACATTTTAAAAATATCCCTTTATGATGTGCATATGTATAATAAAAAGTAAATCACTTACTTTGGAAAAACTCTCTAGTTTGTGGAATAATAAGGGAAACAGATAGAAAACAGCAATTACTAATGTGTGGTTTTATCAGCTATTAAATATGCCTACATATACAACTGAAATCATTATCTGCCTATTTTTCTACAGCATGATACATGAATAAAATTGGATTGCTAACCAGGCATGACTGAGGCAGAGGCAGGCGGATCCCTGAGAGTTTGTTAACAGCCTACAGAAAAAATTCCAGGACAATCAGTACTACAAAAAAGAAAGTAGATGGTAATTATAGAGTATCTAAATAATTAATACTTCAGTCTCTGGTAAGAGTTGAGTGGACTTATTTACTAAGTTCTCTGTAGATGTTCTGCATAAAATCCGGTGAAAAGGGACTGAAAAGCAATCTGGAGGCAGCTACTTGGTAAACTGTGTACTAGTAGACTTTCTCCACATTGTGACAGAATGACAGACATAAGCCACTTAGAGAAGAAAAAAGGGGAAGAACTTGGGAGCAGGTATAACTTTCATTGGCCACCTCCTGGTTACCTACCTCCTCTGAGTAGGCCCCACATTCTGAAGCTTTCAGAACCTACCCAAATATTGTCACCAGATGGAGACCAAGTGTTCAATGCATGAAGGGCACTTCCACCCATAATAAAATGCAATATATTCCATTTGTGCTTTTGTTTTGCTGGCTTTCTGGGTTTTTTGTTGTTGTTGTTGTTGTCGTTGTTTAATCTTCACAGCTATGGAAGCAGAGAAAGGGGTTAACAAATATGAGATGGCTGAGGACACAGCTCACTGCTAGAAAAGAGCTGGGAAATGGAGGCAAGATGCCAGAAGCCAGAGAGCAACAGAATGGCTGAGATTCACAGTTTTGGTGTAAACTGTGGCCACATCCCCTGCTGCTGCTGAACTAGTCACTCACTGGCAATGTCCCAGGCTACATGGCCAACAACTAAAACAATACTCCAGACACACATCAGAGAGGATCTGTGTTTGAAAGACAAAACTGCCTTGGGTGAGACTGATCCTTTTGCTTTGCTGTGTGTGCAAGTGGGCATAGTTCAGGCAGCCCAAAGCTGAAGCCTTATTTGGCGGAAGTATCAGGGCATCAGCTCGAGGTGGAAGAGCAGCTAGGAATTTAGACAGAAAACTGTAAAAACAAGAAAACAGAGAAATAAACTAAATCCCGTTCGTGCTCAAATGTTCAGATCAGTGCTAAGGAAATACCCTAGAACCCATAAACATGACCCCAGCTAAGACTCCAAGCAATAGTGGAGAGGGTACCTGAACTGACCTTCCTCTATAATCAGATTGATGACCATCCTAATTGTCATTATAGAAATTTCATCCAGCAACTAATGGAAGCAGACGCAGAGATCCACAGCTAAGCACTGGGCCAAGTTCCCAGTCCAGTCAAAGAGAGGGAGGAGGGATTATATGAGCAAAGGTGTCAAGCTCATGATGAGAAAACCCACAGAGACAGCTGACCTGAGCTATCAGGAGCTCACTGACTCTGAACTGACAGTTGAGGAGGAGCCTGCATGGGACTGAACTAGGCTGTCAGCATGTGGAGGACAATTGTGTGGCTTGAACAGTTGATGAACTGCTTTTAGAACTCATTCCCTACAGAGAAGCACCTTGCTTAGCCTTGATACTGCTGGGGGGCAGGGTGTGCAGGGAGAGGCTTGGTCCTGCCTCAACTTGATATGCCAGACTATATTGACTCCCCCAGGAGTCCTTACCCTCTCAGAAGAGTAGATGGGGATGTTGGGTGGGGAGAAGCTGGGGAGTGACTGGAAAGAGAGGAAGGAGGGGGAACAGTGGTTGATATGTTAAAAAAAAAAAAAACCTTTTAAACAAAAAAATTATTGCTAAAATCTGTTCAGGTGATCACAAATCTACTCTAATACAGGAACAATAGACACCCTGGGGGAGTGAGGAGCATATGCAAACTAATAGAGGCTGGATTGGGGAAGGAGAAAAGAGAAGAACAAAATCATCAGAGATGTCAGCTGTTGCAGGAGACACACAATGTGAAATTTAACAACGTGAGTTCAGACAAGCAAATTGTCTCCTTGAACAAAGCCCAGTTGTCAGCAGAGAAAACAGTAGACGTCAGAGCTGTTGCCGTGGAGAACCAATGATGCCCAGGCTTCACTGTAATTTATGAGATACGTGCAGAGAAACGAACAGAAGAAAGGGGAATGGCTGGTTTAGTATCATGCTTTATAAAATTATTACGAAAGGTAGAGACACTTTATAAGAGTAAAAGATAGAACCATCATGAGTATACATATGCCTAACTACAGAGCCATAAAATATATGAAACAGAAACTTGTAGCTAAAGGAAGAAGTAAATAAATAGAAAAGCCTTATTGATCTTAACGGTTTTCCATAGTTGATAGGACTAAAAAAAAATCAGTACCCACCCACCCCTCAAAAAAGGAAGTTGTAAATAACACTGTGTTTAACAGGAATCTAGTTTATGATAGTTTAAAATATGAAGCCATTATAAAACCAAACAATTTCAGAATGTGCCATCTCTTCTAGACCATATGGAACACTCCTTCCGATGGGCTTTATTCCAGACTATTAAAGAAAAATTCTTAACAGATTTAAATGAATGAATTCTTACAGATGAAGTTTCTGACTCCAAAAGAACTGGAAATAAGATAGAAACACAGTCAAGAAAGTTAAAAATACACATCTAAACATATAAACTAGACGAGAACTCACAAAGCATTTCATCTAAATCAGGTAGATAACATAACCTTTCTTGTAGGTAGCTGGCTTCCTCTGAGATCACATCAAGGCTTCTTCACATGAACACAAGTACAAAGAGCCATGCTCCCAGGGACCCAGGTTCTGCATGGTTCCACTAATAGGAACTTGTCTCAAAAAGTCTGACCTCATTACTGCCCATGTTAAGAGTACAGGCCATCAACAGCAACAGTTCTATTTTAATTCCCCCTGTATTTCACTGTATTTCTTAGGAGACAACCAGCCATCTGGGGGCATTCTATTGTACATCTAATATCTTGGAGGGGGCAGCCATTCATCCTGGCAGAATAGGTCATATTCTGGGTGTGTATCTTCTCTCCTGGCTCAAAGCTTTTCAGTGGTACTACCATTATGTTATCAAATGACTGTTAGATTGTTTTGCTCTCCCATATAGTACCTTTGCCCAGAAGATCCACTTGAAATAAAAAAGAAATATGAAAATTAAATATAACTTGGAATTCAGTGATTTTAACACAAGATTTTGTTGTCCAGTAGTCATTGATGGTACTGAATGTTCTGCAAAAGGGTAATATGATGTGAGTTGTGAGAAAACAGTAAGAGATATTGAAATACTATAGAATAATAGTTCTCAATCTTCCTAATGATGCAGCCCTTTAATACAACCATTATTGATTATAGTCATGCTGTGGTGACCCCAACCATAAAATTATTTTATTGCTACTTCAGAACTGTAATTTTGCTGTTATGAATCATAATATAATGTCTGATATGCAGGATATCTGGTATGTGACCCCTGAGAATTGCTGCTAAAGAATCTGGCATATTTCTCAGAATAGCACTCATTGTATTATGCCATTTGCCTATGGCTGCAATTCAGATGCCCAGTGTGCTGGTGTTTTTATTTTGTTTTTCTCTACTCGAAAGAGGACCCTTAGCTGAGAAAATGTATCCATTAGACTGAGCTGTGGGCAAGTCTGTAGGGCATTTCCTGGATTAAAGATTGATGTGAGAAGGCTCACTCAGTGGGCTGTGCTACCCCTCATCAGGTGGTCCTGGGATGTATAAGAATGCAGGCTGGCAAACCTTGGAAAGCCAGCCAGTAGGCAGCACTCCTCCATGGTCTCTGCTTCACTCAGTCTCTGCCTTGAGTTCCCTTCCTGAGAGACTAAGCTGTAAAATGAAGTAAAGTCCTTTCTCCCCTAAATTGCCATTGCTCATGACTCTTTATAGTGGAAAGCAACTAAAACACTCAAGAACAAGACCTTCTCTTTATTATATCAAATAATTTTTTTAAGTAATTTCCTCTTTTTAGCCCTATAGATTTGTACCCAGTTACAGAAAGTGTAGAAATTATTGGATAATTTCTTATGGTACCTTCTGTTATGCAACTTGTTTGCACCCTGCCTATTTAAAGATAATTATTGGACAATATATCTCTACAATCACCTAAATTCAAATTTCATATTATATGCACACCTCAAAATATTCATTTATATCCTGGCTTAGACAGGTAAACTGACATGGAATTAGAAGCATTGAAAAGGGCCATAGAAAATACATTGTGGTGAGAGTCTTGGTAAGGCCAGGGTGCAAAGCTGATTCTTCCCTTTAGACTCGCAGTTTTTCCTTTCTTGAGTTATTACCTATGTTTTCCCTGCGTTATACTTCAGGGATTATTCTATCCCACTGTACACATTTTTCTCCCATCTCCAGTTATGTCTCCCAGGGGCTTTTGCATTTAAACAGGAAGCACTTGGAAGATTGAAGCCTATTCAGAAACAGAGAAATAGCTTTCTATGCAAATGCTTCTGCAAGAGGAGAAATGTTCCTTACAAAACATTTCCTCCATGTGCCCACCTGATGGAATAAAGCGTTGACTTGCATTCCCCTTACAAAAGGGACTGTCATCCTGTTCGCCTGATTTGGGGTGACCCTGCTTTTCCCTCGCTGCCCATCAGTTGGCGCCTATTGCCTTCCTCCCACCCCCCACCCTCGATCCAGCTTTGGGGGCTGCAGTCGCTCCGCAGCTCGCAGGTCACATGGCCTGGCAGAGCGAGGGGAGCCCTGCGCCGGAGCGGCTACGGGAGGAGGCGAGGCTTCCGCTGCTCCAGCCCGGCGGGGGTCTGCGAAGGTGCCTCCACCAAGATCTGCCCGCTTGGGCTACAGCAGCGGTGGCCTTGGCAAACCAGGATGTAGCTGACTCCCTCCTCCACCGGGTAGGTTTCCATCCGGGCTGGTGTCGCGGAGACGCGCGCCAGCGAGGGGACGCGATGTTGGAGCTGCGGTAGGATCTGGGAGAGGTTCCCAGGAGGCCTGCGTCCCGACTCCTGCGCTCCGCAGGCTGGCTCGGCCGCGGCCCCGCCCTCGGTGCGTCTGCAGCACAGCACCGGGCGGGTGCGGCTTGCCCTCAGCCCTGCTGGGCTGTCACCAGGCCGAAGGATGCAACCCTGGAGCCCCGCAGAGTCGGGCCGCCCGGGCAACCCGAGCGCTGCCACCTAATGGCTGCCCTGGAGCGGGTCTCCTCCGTACGTCCTCGGAGGGGAGCGTCCTCCCTCGAAGGTGACCCGAGGAAAGCTCCCCTCCCCGCTCCGGAAACGCCCGCGCTTGGAACGCCACCGCTATGGATTCAGGCAGTCTGGGCCTGCAGGTGGGGAAACTGAGGCCGGAGGGCAGCGGGGACTCCTCAAGGTCAGCAGCAACCCATAAATGCCGGGCTTCGGGTTCTCCTTTTCCTCCAAAGCATTAGCTAGGATGGATGGGTGTGTCTCAGCCCTCGCGCTGGCTCTCGTGCCCAGGCGTTGCCCGTGCCGCACTGCGCTCAGGGAGGTGTCTTGGGGCCTGAACCCCGCAGGTCGCTGTAACCTGACATCTCCCGCTTGGCCCTTCTCTCCCTCTTCTGGACCACAGCACAGTCTCAACGTTGATCTCACTGTTGCGGAGTATCAGCAAAATCTGAAGGGATGTGTATGCGCGCCTCTGTTCCCCCAAGAGAAATAAACCATGTTAAGGAAATAGTTATTTGAGGGGCAGATTTCTAGAGTCTTGGTGCCTCACATAGTTTATGAGGTCAGAAGAGCAAGTAACGTGTGTCTAACGCTTAGCATCAGAATCAGGAAAAAAAAAATGATAATCATGAAGCAAAAAAAAGATAAAAAAATAGCAAAATAAAAATAAAACTGCATCTACTAAAATAATGAGAATCTGCTTATTTTTAAATTTTTTACATTTGAAGTTTTATATTAATAATGTAGAATAATAGTATGTAATTTTAATTTGCTTTATTCATAGGAATAATTTCCAGTGTGCTAGTCTTTTGCATTATAGGGATGGAATATTGATTCTTTCTCTTGTGTTTGTTTGTTTGTTTATTTATTTGCCTGGAACTGGAACTACAGACAGCTATGAGCTGCCATATGGATGCTGGGAATTGAACCTCGGCCCTCTGGAAAAGCAGTCAGTGCTCCTAATCACTAAGTCATCTCTCCAGCCCCTTTCCCTTGTGTTTTAATTGGAGTATATTTATTATAGTATTTCTAGTTATAATTTAAAACTCTCTTTAAAATGCTTCCATCAATTTTTAAAAAATTGTGATGATAGTTACCTGACTATCAATTTGTCAAGACTTTGAAATATACAATTAAATGGTACATTTTGTTGTAGAAAAGTGTGCCTCAGTAAAGTTTTTTTTTTTTTTTTTTTTTTTTAGACAAGAACAGAAGCATTCAGAGTGGTATGACTGTAAACTAAAGTTGCTTTTCAAAGCCAGGAGAATTATGCTGAGTCATGAGAAGAAAATATGCCTAATTAGATAATAAAAATGCATTATTATAAAGTCTCAGTAATTAAAACAACAGCATGGCACCAAAATACATAAAAATCCAAACAGCTGAGCATGGTGGCACAGGTTTGCAATCCCAGTACCAAGGAGGTTGAGGATTTCAAATTTCAGGCCAGTCTGGGCTTCATAGCTATACCCTGTTTCAACATAAGTAAGAATTAATATAACAATAATAATGAACATACAAATATAAGATAAAACCCAGAATGCCATAATTGTAACAAACTAGGGACTAAAAAAGGATTTAAGTTTCCTTCCTGTTCTGCTCAGTGTCCATGTTCCTGACCCAAGACTCAGTGTTAGGTCACATGTTGAGTACAGGTCATTGATGTCATTCCTACTCATGGCGGGCATGTAGAAAGCCAGTAGGAAGCCAACCTTCTTCTCCCATGCCTCTCATCTCGCTTTATTAAACTATATTTACTATAAAGAATAAAATGGCCACATATGTATATTTTTTTCATTATAGTTGTCTTTCCCTTCCCATTTATGCTACCCCACCTTCTATGACAAACAGAATTTAAGTGGGGAATTCTTACTGATTTTAAGCAGCAGAGCTCATCACTTCTGCCAGGTGTATTCCTTAAAGGAGAATTGCTCTACCCTGCCCAAGGGGAAGCCTTGATATTATCTTCTAAGACTGTACTAATATACATGCAAATTCACATTTGCTGAACTATATTCCTTCATCTTGGAGTAAATTGAATTGAGATTGTGTTATCAAGATTGATCTTGGAAAAGAAAAAACAAACCTTGCTTTCTATTGCCTAGTCTTTCTAGTAGAAAAGTGTTCTTTCTATGCACTTACTAATGGCTTCTAAAATATCCTTTAGTATGACTTTATGTGTATGCTCTGCTTATTTTTTCTAATTATTCATCTTTATTTTCTATATATTCCTTTTCCATTTTGCCTGAGTTTTTATTGTTTTTTGAAAATCAATATCACACTTTATATATAAAAAAACAATACCTTAGAGATCAGTCCTCTATCACTTGTAGAGTTGGTGAAAATCTTTTCCCATTCTGTAGGCTGGCGTTTTGTCCTATTGACAGTGTCCTTGGCTTTGCAGAAGCTTCCCAGCTTCAGGAGATCCCACTTATTGATTGTTGGTCTTAGTGCCTGTGCCACTGGTGTTATATTTAGGAAATGGTGGCCTGTGCCAATTTGAAGAAGTGTATTTCCCACTTTCTCTTCTATCAAGTTCAAAGTGGTTGAATTGGTGTGTGTAAATAAAAAGGTTGCTATTGGAAAGATTATTAGAGCTGAATCCTGAGGGATCTTGGCAAAGTGTTTGGACTTTTCTGCAGACACAGGGAATTATTATTGACCAGTCTTATAGAAGAGTGCTGTTCTGGCCCTTGCTCCACAGGCAGGCTTTTTTTTTTTAATGGTGTCTCCATAGTGAGATATTTAAATCATTTTTTAAAGCTGATATACATAGCATGGTCTAGTCATGGAATTTTTATAATGCTTTGTTCTTATCTGACCCCTCGATTCCATCACCTGCTCTTCTGCTCTCCTCTGGATACTCTTCTTTCTCTCCTCAGTACCCTCTCTCTTTTTATATGATTTATATTCCATTTTCTTGTTTTTTCCCTTTCCCTTAAAATCTCTACTCCTCTTGAGGTCCTCTTTATAGTTTTATAACTATGCGCGCCTCTGTTCCCCCAAGAGAAATAAACCATGTTAAGGAAATAGTTATTTGAGGGGCAGATTTCTAGAGTCTTGGTGCCTCACATAGTTTATGAGGTCAGAAGAGCAAGTAACGTGTGTCTAACGCTTAGCATCAGAATCAGGAAAAAAAAATGATAATCATGAAGCAAAAAAAAGAAAAAAAATAGCAAAATAAAAATAAAACTGCATCTACTAAAATGATGAGAATCTGCTTATTTTTAAATTTTTTTGATTTTTGACAAAGAGGCCCAAAACATTCAATGGAAAAAAGATAGTAAATTTAACAAATGGTGTTGGCATAACTGGAAGGAAGTGTGTAGAAAAATGCAATTAGATCCGAGCCTGTCACCCTGCACAAAACTCAAATCCAAGTGGATCAAAGACCTTAACTGGAAAGGGCCTGGAAATAAGAGCGAAGTCAGGGCCAGCTAAGTATTTGGATTCTGGTGCCTGGGGAAGCAATAGTGTCTTTCATGAAGGAACTCAGACTTAGGAAAAATGGATGGTTTCAAAGTATTTCTTTCCTGATACACAGCGTGGTGCTCTGTGTCTCAAATCCCCATGGCGCCTTCAGTTTAAATCTGACAAGCTGCACTAAGCCACAGTTTCTATTCCCAGTCTATGTGCTTCCTCAGATGATTCCTAATTTGTGCTTCTTTCTCTGTGTCTTCATACTTTGTTTTCTGAGCTCTATACCTCAGATGTGAGATCCAGTTTAGGGAATGGCTGTACCTGAAGGTGTGGTACTTGCAAAACACAAACAAGAATTTAGCTCCACAGAACTGAAATGGTTGTTCCCAAGCTGAAGCAGAAAAACCTGCTCAACTACAGTGTTAATGGAGTGTGGGCCTGGGCAGGTAATCTTACAGGTGACTATGGACTTGTGGGGAAAACGTATCAAAGTAATCATCTCGACACAACCGTCCTTTCATATGCTTCTCGAGATATAAACATGGCTGATTTCTGCCTACACTCATAGACTGAGAGAGAAAATTCCATCCCTCAAACTATAATGGAAAAAATACTATGTATTTTGGTTCAGTTCCTCAAGGTCATTTAAAATTATATCTGGAAAGAGCAGTAAACAATGGGTGTTGGTGAATACCTCACCCCACCAGGCCATCCTAAAACAACCAGAACATATTACTAAATGCATACGTTACTCATGGATTTTTGCCAAAACACTCATCCAGCCATCAAATGAGGTGTGTAATCCCATGTTTTTATGGCTCACAATGAATTTACTAATTTGCTGTGTTCAAATGTTAACAATATTTTCTTCTCCTTAAAAAGATATTGGTAGATCCCTGACC
Source organism: Sigmodon hispidus (assembly GCA_004025045.1). Taxonomy (NCBI): domain Eukaryota; kingdom Metazoa; phylum Chordata; class Mammalia; order Rodentia; family Cricetidae; genus Sigmodon; species Sigmodon hispidus. The sequence continues at coordinate 34,616 of PVIH01007592.1, forward strand.
ATTGGCTTCAGACCTTTCATACCCTCTTCCTGCTTCAGGCCTTTAATAGTCTCTTTCTGTTTCTGTTGAATTGGGACACTTAGACCAGTGTTCGTGATGCAATAGCTCTGAGAGCTAGTTTGTGGCTTTCCATTTCTCTTTTTCCTCTGACACAGAGCCAACTAGATCAATGGAAAGAGGACAGTTATATCTGTTTATTCTAGAGTTCTAAAGAAACTGAGGCTCAGTTAACCTTCGAGGGAAAGTAACAAGAACAGAAACTAAAGCTCAGTGCTTAGAAAAGAAAAAAAACAAGAAACTCTCCCTCTTCCCCCTCCCCTCCCCTCCCCTCCCCTCACTGTGTCTTTCTGTCACTTCCTCACTTTCCCTCTCTTACCTCATATAAAAACATTCAAAGTAACTTAAAAGTACCTTAGAATTAGAATCTACTCATGCAAAGATTAATAGCCGATCCTAGGCATGTGCTATCAGGTGGTTTCTATTTCTTCTGTGGCATATTCAGAATAAAAATGCTCACTGCTTTTTACTTGTCATATATGTCTGAAATGTTTTTCACCCCACACATGAGAACAGAAATATCCAAACACCTTAGATCTTCCAAACCACTGAACTTTGGGGATCTTTTCGGAAGCCTTCTCTGACTTGTTCACCATGGTTCGGGGACAATATGCCCTGTTTGGGGTTGGGACTTTCTCAGAGCAGCTAGATCCTTCCTTTTCTTCTGAGTGTCTAGAAATCAGCCTGCCGCTCCTTGTTTCTGGTTGTCAGCTTCCCCGGGTCACTTCCTCTGCAGAAGACTGAGTTTCCTTCCTCATTGCTGTGACCAGTGGGTGGGATGAATGGATTTGATTTGTGGTGTGCCAGCAAGGATGCAAATTTAACTTGGCCTAAAAGCACAGCCCTCGTAGCCATTTCCTCTGTACTTTGATCCATAAGGAGAAGCACATTGGCTTCCCTTTGGCTGCCTGCTTCTAAACTACCTCTGTACCTGAATCCAGCAGGACCACCACTCCCAACATACCTGTGCACAAGAGTACCAGGTCATTATCATAAATCACAGAGGTTTGTGGCTGTTTGTCACCCAGCGGGAGCTGATCACCACAAGCAGAGACCCTAGACTGCTCATAGTGTCCCTCTTCTTCCCTGTTCTTCTATGGGACTGCAGCCTGCTAGTCATATTTTTAAAGTAGCCGACTATGAGATGTTTCTGGTTTTATTTCTGGAGACAGTTCCTGAGTTTAAAGGCCCTCTTTATGTTGACACAGGCACTCCTGTTTCTGTCTCACTTGCCATATCATTGTAAGCCATAACATTTATTGTACACTTGGCATTTTCCAAGCTGACTTCCTTGTTGACTTTGTACAGTCCCTTTCTCTAGATGGTCTAGCTCCTTTGAGTAATAACCAAGGCAGGGAAAATAGTGGGAGCAGGAAGCTACCCAAATGACTTTAGAGTTACAACACTAGAGGGATGGGGTTATCCCAGTTCTAATATTGGATGTCTAATAGTAGTAATGAGGAACTAATGAGGCCAGGTGATGTACAAGTCTATGATGCACTAACTCTGTGGACTTAAGCAGATCAGAGGGTAAAGAACCAGTGTATGGTACACCGATGCTCACAGACCAGCAAGCCTAAGGTCGTGTGCTACCCAAAAGCTTCTTGCTTCTTTTTTTTCTGGCTGTTCTCCAGCTCTCTTGACATTTCTAGAATAGTTTGACTCATGTCTGGGTTTCCAGAACCATTGTCTTTTTTTACAGACTTTTCTCTACTTCCTTGAAATGTGTCACAACACTGTAGAGAGATGTTTGGTGTTCTACATGACTGTGGAGGGAGGGCAGGAGAGAATAATTACTCTAAAGAACAAGCCCCCGAATCATTACTGGGTGACATAATGGTTGACATGTAGGTGTCAGGAGGGGAGAGGTGAGAAGCTGTTTGATGTAAGTCTGTTTTCTATTAGAATATTATGATTTCTTGCTTCTCAAATATTACTAGAATATGAACATCAATTGTAATTTTCAGTGTGTTTGTGTGTGTACATGCAAGTGTGCAGTTTTACAAGTACATGTAGACATGCGTGCATGCATATGTGGAAGCTAAGAGCATTTCCTAGGCAACTCCACTTTGCTTTTTCTTGTTTTGATGTGTTATATATGTTTACATGTTCATATATATGAATGCTGCATGGTGGGTTGCACAGGTCAGAAGACAAAATTTAAGTATTGGTCCATCCCTCCACTTTGTTTGAGATGGTCTCACAGCTGTCTACACCAGACTCGCTGGCTCTAAGCAATTCTGTTTGTGCCTCAGATCTCCCTATAGGAATACTGGCATTATAAGCACATTCTTGCTACCTCAGCTAGCTATTATGTGGGATCTAGGGATTTGAACTCATGTCCTTATGCTTCACAGCAGGTACTTTCCCCACTAAGCCTTCTTTCCAGCCTCTTTGTTTTTTATCTAGAGTGTCTGCAGTGGTAAGAGTTTGACTAGTTGGCTAAGCTGACTAGCCAGTGAGAAAAGGGATCTATGTGCTGGTCTCTACCCTCCCCAGTTGTAGATTGGAAGAATGTCCTTCCACATACAGTGTGGGGGAGGGGCTGGATTTAGGGTTCAAACTTGGGTCCTCTCTTTGCCTGGCAAGTGCTTTACTGAATCCAGCTTCGTGAGACATATTTTAATGACACTTTTATTTTATTTAGTTTTTTCTTTAACATGTTTGATATTCATAGTAAACCCATTAGACAGTGATTATTTCTGTTTGAGAGCGGAGGAATCCAGGATATAGAGAGGTGAAGTAACTTTACACTATTTTAATAGCAGATCTGGGGTTTACACCTCACACCTGTGCTCGGAGCAGTTGTGTCCCAAGACATTTCTTTCTGGATCATACTGATCCTTCCTCTACTTACCCTACCCACCTCACTGGAAAGCCCCGTTGTAGATTCTCTAGTGAGATGTTTCCCTTCCCCTCTCAACGTCTACATTTTGATTGTATAAGGAAGATGCTTTCTCTCAAATATAGTCCTATACAAATAAATCAGGACAGTAAGAATTAAATGATTAGATTAAGTGAGATTAGAGAAATCAAAAATGACATTAAATAACAAGGACCACCAGGCATTCTATTTCTCTTCCATTGGGATATGCAGGAAAGATTTTTCAGAAATTACAGTCAAGTATTATGCATTGATGCTGCAGCCTCCTCTGACTATGTGTATTTCTTCTGTGTCAAGCTTTGTTTCTTATGAACCTATGTTAACACTCATATCTTTGTAGCTAGTGAATGGAAGTAATTTGACCAACTGCCAGTGATTTTATGGCACACTGTGATGCTAAACGTCACATCTTTAGGCATGGAGAGCTGGTTGGACGCACAAGGTAGGCATGATCATAATCAGTGGGAGTATCTCAAGGCTCACTGACAGATACAACTCAAGGAAAAAGCCATTGCAGAAAATTCTTTCAAATCTCCAGCAGCTACACAATCTGGGCAAGAATTTCTGATTTGATGTGTGCCAGGTTGCATTGGTGGGATAGTTTTAAGTTTTGTTTTCTCATTCTACTTTCTCTCTTTAGGTTTGACTTAATGCTTCTGGCCTGAGATCCAGGATGTTTTTTTCTTGGGACCAGACATGACCAAAATTTGACCTCATGACCACATCAACCTCTCCAGCTGCCATGCTTCTCCGGAGGCTTCGGCGACTCTCCTGGGGCAGCACTGCTGTCCAGCTCTTCATTCTGACTGTGGTGACATTTGGCTTACTGGCCCCCCTGGCCTGCCACCGGCTCCTGCACTCATACTTTTATCTACGCCATTGGCATCTAAACCAGATGAGCCAAGAGTTCCTGCAGCAAAGCCTGAAGGAAGGAGAGGCTGCCCTTCACTACTTTGAAGAGCTGCCCTCTGCCAATGGTTCTGTGCCCATCGTGTGGCAGGCCACCCCCCGCCCCTGGCTGGTGATCACCATTATCACTGTGGATAGGCAGCCTGGCTTCCACTATGTCTTACAAGTAGTGTCCCGCTTCCATCGGCTTCTGCAGCAATGCGGCCCCCAGTGTGAGGGGCACCAACTCTTCCTGTGCAATGTGGAACGGAGTGTGAGCCATTTTGACGCTAAGCTGCTCTCTAAGTATGTCCCTGTGGCCAACCGCTACGAGGGCACCGAAGATGATTATGGTGATGACCCTTCGACTAATTCGTTTGAGAAAGAGAAGCAAGACTATGTCTATTGCCTGGAGTCATCGCTGCAGACCTATAATCCAGACTATGTCCTGATGGTAGAGGATGATGCCATTCCAGAAGAACAGATCTTCCCGGTATTGGAGCACCTTCTGCGAGCTCGCTTCTCCGAGCCACACCTCCAAGATGCCCTGTATCTGAAGCTCTATCACCCAGAGAGGCTACAGCACTATATAAACCCAGAGCCTATGCGAATCCTAGAGTGGGTTGGCGTGGGCATGCTGCTGGGGCCTGTGCTAACCTGGATATACATGAAGTTTGCCTGCCGCCCAGGCTTCAGTTGGCCAGTCATGCTTTTCTTCTCTCTGTACAGCATGGGGCTGGTGGAACTGGTGGGCCGACACTATTTCCTAGAACTGCGGCGTCTAAGTCCCTCCTTGTACAGCGTGGTTCCTGCCTCTCAGTGTTGCACCCCAGCTATGCTCTTCCCTGCCCCTGCAGCCCGCAGGACCCTCACCTACCTGTCCCAGGTGTACTGCCACAAGGGCTTTGGCAAGGACATGGCACTGTACTCTCTGTTGAGAGCCAAGGGGGAGCGGGCCTATGTGGTGGAGCCCAACCTTGTGAAACACATTGGTCTCTTCTCCAGCCTCCGGTACAATTTTCATCCCAGTCTGCTCTAGGAGTGCCAAGAAATGCCTTTCTACAATGGGCTATTTCCTGGAGGAACACACTGAACTCTATGTAGACAAGGTTGCTTGCAAATATTCCATTGTTTAATGTCTCTAGGTGTAAACACACTGGGACAGCGGAGGAATCCATCTAAGTCAGGAGCCTTGACTGATGAACCTCCAGCAGGAGCAGCAGTTTGCCACAGGTCTGGATCTCTGTCCTTCCACACAGCCACACTGCCTCAAGCAGTCTGTCCCACTCTGAGGATGAATGTCAATGACAGTTATCTTCTCCCACTGTCTATAAGCTCTGCCTCGTGACAGATCTTGTGACTGCCAAAAATCTTGTGCACAGTGATGTAAGACTTGTGATAGGATTTTAAGGGTAGAGTATGGTGTGTCAAATGCCTTTGAGTGGATTCCTTTCCACAGGTATGATAATGGACATGTGCTTAGAGTATATGCCCAAAGATACAGGGCCATGTTGACATATTCTTTGTTTTCCTCATGGTGTGATAATAAACATATAAAAGTTGTGTTGCTCCAGTTGTCTCCAAGGCAGCTATGTGGCTCTTCCGAGATACAGTGACTTCTTTCCTGTATACCTGTAGTATATTCAGAGCCAATGCAGTCGGTGGGAGCTTTAAGCCCCAGCAAAGTCTGGAAGCACTTTCAGAATTACCCACGTCTAGTTGCTTCAGTTCAGTAATCAGTAACTGGTCTGATACAGTGGCAAAGGGACATTCAGGAGGATACAGAAGAGTGACCTCTACACTAGGAGCATAGACTTTTCCCTTTGTGAATCTTTGGATTCACAGCCAAAAAGTACATCCTCATGTTATTATTCTACTGGTAGCATTATAGTACAAAAGCCCAAGTATGGGCTATGAAGTCACAAGACCCACAGTTTGTGTGCTTATGGGACAGAGAACACAGGTGCACACATGCATGCCTGTATGTGTGTATGTGCACAAGTGTGTGTGTTTTACATTTAAAATGTTTGTTTATTTATTTATTTTTATTCTTTTTTCATATATTGCATCCTAGCCACAGTTTCCCTGCCTTCCTATCCTTCCAGTCCCCCACTGACCTCCCTTCTCTCCCAGATTCATTTCTCCTCTGTTTCCCTTCAGAAAAGGGATATCAACCAAACATGGCATACCTAGCTGTAATAATGCAACATAAATTCTAATTGGTCTTACTAATAAAAGCCTGGAGCCAGATATTCGGGTAAATTCTAAAAGATTGGAGAGGTAAAGGAGCCAGCCAATAGAAAGACTTCTTACCTCTACTAAATCCTCAGGCCAAAAAGAGGCTGAGATCCTGTCTCTAGGAATCAAACTGAATGGGTTGTCAGCCAGATGCAGAAGAAGCAAGATGAGAATGCTGGACTGAGAAAAAAAAAATAGCAAACTATGATATGTCTAAATGGATGTGAATTAATGGTTAAATATAAGAACTTTAGTAATAAGCTTGAGCTAATGCATGAGCATTTATAAGTAATATTAAGCTTCAGAGTCAATTATTTGGGAAGGGGCTGCTGGGTATTTGGGAGTTGCAAGGTGGGACCCAGAAACTTCTGCCTACTCAATAAGACTAGGCATCTCCCCTTCTATTAAGGCAGATTGAGGCAATTCAGTGGAAATAAAAGGGTCCTAAAAGTAGACAAAAGAGTCAGAGACATTCTACTCACACTCTTGGGGGTCCCACAAGAACACCAAGCTACACAATATAACATATGCGGAGGACCTAGGTTAGACCAATGTAGGCTCCTTGAATTTTGGTTCAGTCTCTGTGAGCCACTATGAACCCTGGTTGGTTGGCTCTGGATTTTCTTGTGGTGTCTTTAACCCTCTGATTCCTTCAACCCCCCCCCACTCTTCTTCAGGATTCCCTAAGCTCTTCTCCATGTTTGCCTGTGGGTCTCTAAATCCATCTCATCAGTTGCTGGATGAAGTCTCTCTGATGATGATTATGCTAGGCTCTGGTCTTTGGGTATAGCAGAGTATCATTAAGAATTCTCTCTCTCTCTCTCTCTCTCTCTCTGTCTGTCTGTCTCTCTCTGATGATGATGTTTGTTGGTTCTATACTAATTCTCTAGGCTATGCAGCTTCTGCTGATTCCTGTCGCCCCAGGCAGTGTCAGGTATGGGCTTCCTCTTATGACATGGGTCACAAAGTGGACCAGTCTTTGACTGGCCACTCCCACAATTTCAGTGCCATTTTTATCCCAGGACCTTTTGCAGGTAAGACTAGTTGTAGACAACTTTCTGAACAGAACACTAATAGTGCAGGCACTAAAACCAACAATTAATAAATGGGACCTCACAAAAATGAAAAGCTTCAGAAAGGAAAAGGATACAGGCAATAGAACAGTAGTAGCCTACAAAATGGGAAAAGATTTTTACCAACTCTGCATCTGTCAGAGAGCAAATATCCAAAATATATAATGAACTCAAGAAAGTAGAAATTAAAAAATTATTTAAATTGTATGTTTATATGGGGAAGGGATATGTATGTGGGACCATGTTCATGTGTATGCACACTTGTGTGGAGGCCAGAGGCTGGCCTTAGGTGTCTTTCTCAATTCTTTACTATAGTTTTTGAGACAGGATTTCTCACTGAACACAGAGCTCAGCAGTTTGGCTACACACTGGCTAGACAGCAAGCGCTTAAGAACCTGCCTCCGCCTCCCCTTGGCAGGTATTATGGATGTGTGCCATTCTGCCTGTCTTTCATGTGGTTGCTGGGAAACAACCTCATGCCTGTGTGACAAGCCCCTTATCAACTGAGCCATCTACCTAACCCACACTGGTATATTTTGTTGTATGTTTAGTGGGATATAGAGTATGTGGCTGACACTTGGATAATAGCTGGTTGAGCCCAGCCACTGCTAGAAATAGAGACTGGCTTTTCACCTTGGTGTCTAAAGATAGGCAGCTCAGCTTACATCTGGCCCCACCTCCAATCAAACAAAACCCAATTAATGGAGACTCCTGTTGAACTTATTCCAGGACTAATGTCTGTAACTTCCTTCTATTAAATCTCACAAACAAATGTCCCTTCGTAATACTTACTAAACTAGCAGCCAGCAACTCTCTTCATGAGGATAGATAATTATTTTAGAATTTAAGCTGATGTTCAGTTTGGATGTTACGTTGTGGTTGCTTCTAAATGTCCATAGTGTTCTTCTATCTTGACATGTGTTCATTACACTGAGGGAGAACGTAAGGACTGATCACCTTCGCTCTCTGAGTAAACAAGTTCAGACCCTGAGGAGTACAAAAGGCAACTAAGAGCTTTAAGTAAGTGCTGAAGGCTCATCTAAGTCCTGAACAAGGGAATATAGGAGAACTGAGACACTCATCTCCTGGGAAGGGACACAGGTTATCAGGAAGGTGGGAATCTCCAACAACCTTGCTCGTCTTTCAGAATTTAAATTATCATTTGGCTTATGGTGGTTTCTCAGAAAACTGGGAATCAATCTCCCCAGGGATCCAGCAATACCACTTTTAGGCATATACCCTAAAGATGCACATTCGCACCCCAAAAGCATTAGCTCAACTATATTCATAGCAGCATTATTTGTAATAGCATGAACCTGGAAACAACCTTGATGCCCCTCAACTGAAAAACAGATTAACAAGCTGAGGTACATCTACACAATGGAGTACTACTCAGCAGTAAGAAAAAATGATATCCTAAAATTTTCAGGCAAATGGATGGTTATGGAGAATATTCTCCTGAGCAAGGTATCAAAATCCCAGAAAGATAAGCAGGGGATGTACTCACTCATTAGATGTCATTGTATACGAGAGCTCAAGGCTAGAACATAGCTAAATGACACAGTGCCTCACTTCTGCATTGATGGCCTCTGGCAGGGGTGTGGGTGAGGAAAGACTTGTTTTCTTTAAGGGTCTGGCCACAGGAAGTTTAATTATGCTCCAGTAAGTAAGTGAGCAGCATGAATGGGCATTTTTGTAAATGGGAAGATCATAAAAGTGGGTATGACTGAGAGGACTGATAACTGAGTTTGATGGGGTGCATGATGTAAAATCACCAAATAATATATATATATATATATATATATAAATGAAAAAAAGGCAAAGACAAAGTTTTGAGGAGACTTTGGATATTTTAGGTAAACTTTGGACTTTGAAGGAGACCTTGGATATTTTAAAGAGACTAAATTTATAAAATGTTTTAAAATTTAAACACCGTGGAATTAAGAAACTGGGATGTCTTATATTGCGTCATTAATATTAATCTGTTTCATTTTGGGGATAATAGAAAATGGAAAGGTTCTAGTTGAAAAAATACATTTTAAAATAGAAAAGAAGAAGAAGAAGAAGAAGAAGAAGAAGAAGAAGAAGAAGAAGAAGAAGAAGAAGAAAATGTATCTGCATCAACTCAACTCATCAGTTAAAATGAAAGTACTGGTTCTACTTTTATTTTTTAATTTTTATACAGGGTCTTGACATGTTGCCCAGGCATTAAACTTTATGATCCTACTGCCTGTACCTCCAAGTGCTGTGATGACAGACATGCACTATGCTTAGCTTATTATTCTATCTTTAAATATTTAAAAGATGTATTTTTTAAATGTGTGTGTGCTCACACATATCCATGAGGGTCAGATGTTTTGGATCCTAGTGGATCCTCTGGAGCTAGGCTTACAGGTCCTCTCAGGACCATCTTCCCTATCACTCATTCTTTTTATGTATAGAACTTTTTTGAGTGTTTCAAACAGCATTCCCAGCCCATTACTGTATGCATTTACTTATATCATGCAATCTCCAAATCATCTGGACAAGAGCTTGCTCACTGTGTAAGCCACCACAGAAGTGGCAACTGCATGCCAGAACTTACATTGGTTTTGGATAAAAATACATTGGGGCCACTGACCATTTCAGCTCTCATTGATATAAACTAGGTAAGTATAATAATCATTCCATCACTCATATTGCTTGTCCTGGCAGCCCTGAGCAGGCTGTAGAGCCCCTGGGACAGTATGTGTAGTTGATTCTTACTGAAACCCCAGGAAAATAGAGTGGCAGCCCAAAAAAGAGCTCCTGGGGACTGATGCCTTCAACACACAGAAGACCAAATCAACAAAGTAAAACGTAGCTGTGTGCACAATGATAATCACTGGTTCTTGGGAGTTTCAGCAATGGTTAGGAGTATGTCTGACATATCACTTACTGCAAAAGCAAGTTCCCTATGGTGACTGACTGGAGCTGACAGCTCCAATGTCACTATCTATGGGATATAAACATAAATGTCTGGGAGACAATTTGATAGGCATATCATATCCACTTAAAAAAAAACAGTAGCTGTAACTTCCCCTTCTGTGCCTGGAATCTCTCCAGACACAAGTTTTTCCCTGACTTGCAGTATCAGAGGAGAATTCCCTCCAGTGGAGCTGACCTTATGACCACTTGGAAGCTGTGGGTTATGCTCATGATAGCTTGCCACTATTGTATGAGCAGGAAATTCTGCATGCAAGCAAGTTCTCCCCAGCAGCTTGGGTACCACCTGTGACACTGTGAAAACTAACCAGTAAGGGTGGCACTTGCAGATCCCTTCCAGCTTTATTTTCCATGCCCCTAAACCAAAGCATGTGATGTCTTACTGTCTAGATCTGGAATGCCACCAACCATGATGGGGCATCAGGGACATCTCTATCAACAACTCATAGAGGACGGCCCATTTTTGGCACTGCAGTTTTCATTTATCATTTAATAGCCTTTGGGAGTACCTGTTTTCTTTCTTTTTTAATTTTTTTTAAAGATTTATTTATTTATTATGTATACAGTATATACAGAAGAGGGTACCAGATGTCATCATAGATGGTTGTGAGCCACCATGTGGTTGCTGGGAATTTAACTCAGGACCTCTGGAAGAACAGTCAGTGCTCTTAACCCCTGAACCATCTCTCCAGCCCTGGGAGTACCTGTTTCCATCCATTTAGTGTGCCTCCTATACCTTAACTCTAGCTGTAGAGTAACCCTATTTTTTAAAGACCTCTGACCTAGAAGATTGAAAGATAAGTTGTAAGGTGAGTATGCTTGTCCCAGTTCTTCTGTACATCAGTGTTGTGAAATGACTAACCCATCACTGTCAATTTTCTGAGTGCTCATTCATATCATTGAGTTTGGTGAGACACTTGATAATAACCTGTTACTAGCTTGCATGGAAATGCTCATAAAAGGCTCAGGGCAGTTTCTACCTATACTTACTACCTATACCTATTACTATACTTACCTAGTATATTTGCATCCTTTGGTGACAGACATCAGCCCTATATAATCCATTTATTAATTTCTTTTTGGGAAAGAAGACATATTTGTGTCTCATCCACATTTGCTGTAAGACAATGGGAGGCGCACTACTGGTTAGCCAGCTGTAGAAAGATGTACAAACAAAGCCAGCCTGTTGAGAAGCCTCATGACTTTTAGTGTACCAACCCTATATAGCATCCCTCTTTATAAAGTTATACAAGATGTATGAAAATACACCAATATCTCAGGAGTCCCAGTTGTGTCTGCAGCTTCTTTACATTTATAGGCACAGGCTGTGATAGAATTCTCTCACTAATGTTGTTAGGTATCATACAATTACCAGACCATAATATTTTTAGGAATTTTACAGCTGTGCTTTGTCCTTGCACCTTGTGTGGACTGGTTTGTTGTCACGCATGTCGGTGCATTATTAGTTGGGGTTCTCTTGAGAAACAGAACTGACAGGCTGAATATATATTAAAGATTATTAAATCAGCTTCAGTTAAAATAGTAATGACACATGTCTCACACCTGAGAGGTTGAGACCTGAACAGTTACTTTATCCTTGATTATGAGTACCTCAGCTTCCAAGAGTAGTCACACAGTGATTGTCTCACACTGGAGAGGTCAGCAACCAGTAGTGGCTCAGTCCACAGTGGTGGGTACTTCAGCAGTCCTAATATGGCCCTTAAAACTTGAGGTGTCTCTGAAGCTCCTGATCCTTAGGAATCCTGGAAGCGCTGGTTCTAATATCAGTGAAGTAGGCAGCAGCAGTAGCATTAGGATAAATCCACTAGACAGGAGAGGGAAGGCCAATCTTCCTTCTTCCAGACCCTGTTTTATCTGGGATGCCTCCATAAGGTATCACCCACACTTCCCACATGAATTAAGGAAATCATAGCAATTCTTCAGGTAAGGCTCTCTATTTGGGTGATTCTAAGTTGTTGCAAGTTGATATTAAAACCAAACATTGCAGTTCCCCTGTATAATGTTTAGATGCTTTTCTCAATTGTGAAATACTCAGGGGTGTGTGGGTGGTACCTTATGGGGTAAGCAGGTGTTCTGTGTATTATGTCTCCTAAGGAAAAGTTCTCATGGCAAACCCCCAGAGCACCAGAGACTATAGGCAGTAATAGATGGATACAGAGACAAAATAGTGACTGTAGAATGGACCAAGATTGTACTATGGGTGGGGAAGAATACCTTCAGAGTAAACAATTTGCATTTATACATTCCTGCACAGTAGCAAGTCCAATTTTATTTAGGGAGAAGAAAGCTGCAAATGTCTCTTTTCTCAGACCCTCATCCCATCGAGGGGAAGGGGATTTGATCTGCTGGTATCTGTGGCTTTGACACAGTGGTCTCTGGCAAGTCACCTCATATGAGGACTCCGCCCTTGTTGTCAAGGCCCCAGGCAGACCCTGGATGGTTTATGAGGAAGTGCTAAGAGCACATGTCTTCAGGCACCAGTTACCACCACTTTGTACTAGCTGAGGCCAGGTTGGTCTTTAGGCCCTTAGACGTCTATAGAGCCTATACATGTGGCCACTGAACTCTCTTCCATTAACAGGGAAAAGGTTTTTATTTTCTGAGACACTAGACTATCAAAGAGCATTACTATTTTGAAGATAACCTTACTTTGGACAGAATTCAAATCTCCCAAAACTTACTCAAATATTTCTAGGAGTTCAAAAAAAAAAAAAAAGTACTCCATGTTTAGATTCATAAAGAAGCTTCTTGAGAGACTGTCCAGAGGTGAGGTGAGGTGAGTAGGCCCCGGCACCTGATTTCCAGCGCAGAAGTTGTGTTCCAGGACCAGGATTTGTCTGTGGTGCTTGACTCAAGAAACTCCTTAGCAGACAGGACTAGGGTTTGGCTATGAGGGGCTCTTTCAGCCACTCGTAAAAGAGGGGATATTGCACAGTCAGCCCTACCTCCACGGCAAACTGCATCATCAGAGAAGGACTGAGGCTTTGAAATTCAGACCCCTGCCCAGAGCAGAGTCAGAGATCAAGCAGACCCCTTGTTCAGAGGAAACAGGAGACACACAAGGAAACCCTCTTGCCACAAATGACCAGGAGCCACCTAATTGTGAACCAATGAAGCCAGGAGCAGGCACCAGTGCAAAAATACATATGATAGTATAAAGAACAACAAGGCAACTCCAGAAGAAACTGGTGGTTCTAAAACTACAAGACCTGAACAGAGCAATGAAGAGGAAGCAGAAGGAAACAACACCAAAAACACCTTTATGAAGATCATTGAAGCCTTCAAAGAAGATATGAAAAAGTCCCTTAAAGAAGTAGAAGAAAATACAAACAAAAAACTTGGAAGAGATGAACAAATCCAATAAAGTAGACTTTAAGCTAAAAGCAATTAAAAGGAACCAAGATGGTCATTACTTATTCATCACAGGAAAAATTGGTCAAGAGGAGATTTCAATCCTGAATATTTATGCCCCTAATATAAGGGCACCTAGTTATGTAAAAGAAACACTGCTAAAGCACAAATTCCACATCAATTCTTATACCCTAATAGTGGGAGACTTCAATACCCCACTTTCAACCCTGGATAGGTCAAACAGACAGAGACTCAACACAGAAATAAGGAGTCTAAAAGAGGTTATGATGCAAATGGATTTAATAGATATCTACAGAAGCTTCCACCCAAACGCAAAGGAATATACATATTTCTCAGCTCCTCATGGAACTCTCTCCAAAATTGACCACATAATTGGTCATAAAGCAAATATCAACAGATACAAAAAAATGGAAATAATTCCTTGTAACATATTGGACCACCAGGGCCTGAAGTTAGAGTTCAACAACATCAAAAATCACAGAAAGCCTACCAACTCATGGAAACTAAACATCACTCAGCTGAACCATCTCTGGGTCAAGGAAGAAATTAAGAAAAAAATCAAAGTTTTCCTAGAATTTAATGAAGATGAATTCACAACATATCCAAACTTGTGGGACACAATGCAAGCAGTCTTAAGAGGAAAATTCATAGCACAAGATGCCTATATGAAAAACCTAAAAAATACCACATTAGAGAACTAACAGCACAGCTGAAAGCCTTAGAACAATTAGAAGCAAACTTACCTAGAAGGAGTAGTTGGCAGGAAATAATCAAACTTAGAACTGAAATCAATACAATTGAAACAAAGAGAACAATACAATGAATCAATGAATCAAAGAGAAGGTACTTTGAGAAAGTCAACAAGATAGATAAACCCTTATCCAAACTAATCAAAAAGCAGAGAGAGAGTATCCAAATCAACAAAATCAGAAATGAAAAGGGGGACATAACAACAGACCCCCAGGAAATCCAGAGAATCATCAGATCATACTTTGAAAATCTATATTCCACAAAAATGGAAAACCTAGAAGAAATGGACAGCTTTCTGGACAGGTAACATTTACCAAAATTAAATGAAGAACAGATTAATTACCTAAACAGACCTATAGCCCTTAAGGAAATTGAAGCTGTCATTGAAAGCCTCCCATGTAAAAAAACAGCCCAGGTCCAGATGGTTTCAGTACAGAATTCTACCAGACATTCAAAGAAGAATTACCACCATTACTCCTCAAACTATTTCACACAGTGGAAACTAAAGGAATATTGTCAAATTCCATTTATGAGGCCACAATTACCCTAGTGTGCAAGCCACTCAAAGACACAACAAAGAAGGAGAATTATAGACCAATTTCCCTCAAGAATATTGATGCTAAAATTCTCAACGAAATTTTGGCAAATTGTATACAACAATATATAAAAATATCCACCACGACCAAGTAGGCTTCATCCCAGAAATGCAGGGATGGTTCAACATACGAAAAACAGGAAACATCATCCATCATATAAGCAAACTAAAGGGAAAAAAACACATGATCATATCCTTAGATGCTGAAAAAGTCTTTGACAAAATCCAACACTCCTTTTTGATGAAAGCTATGGAGAGTTCAGGAATACAGGGAAAATATCTCAATATAATAAAGACCCTTTACAAGAAGCCAACATCCATCATCAAACTTAATGGAGAAAAACTCAAAGCAATCCCACTAAAATCAGGAACTAGACAAGGATGTCCTCTCTCCCCTTATCTCTTCAATATAGTTCTCAAAGTTTTCGCTAAAGCAATAAGAGAACAAAGGGAGATTGATTAAGGGGATACAAACTGGAAAAGAAGTGAAACTATCTCTATTTGCAGATGATATGATTGTATACATAAGTGACCCATGAATTCTACCAGGGAACTCCTACAGCTGATAAACACCTTCAGCAATGTGGCAGGATACAAGATTAACTCAAAGAAATTAGCAGCCCTTGTATACACTAAAGATAAAAGGGCTGAAAAAGAAATAAGGGAAACATCACCCTTTATAATAGCTGCAAATAGCATTAAATACCTTGGAGTAACTATAACCAAAGAAGTAACAGATCTATTTGACAAAAATCTTAAGTCACTGAAGAAAGAAATTAAAGAGGATATCAGAAAATAGAAAGCTCTCCCATGTTCCTGGATAGGTAGGATCAACATAGTAAAAATGGCAATTCTACCAAAAGCAATCTACAAATTCAATGCACTGTCCATCAAAATCCCGACACAGTATTTTTCAGACCTTGAAAGAACAATACTCAACTTCATTTGGAATAACAGGAAAGCCAGGATTGCCAAAACAATTTGGCTCAACAAAGGAACCTCAGGAGGCATCACCATCCCCAACTTCAAATTATACTATAGAGCTATAGTAATAAAACAACCAGCCTGGTACTGGCATAAAAACAAACTTGTGGATCAATGGAATAGAATTGAGGATCCAGGCATTAACCCAAAAATGTATGAACACCTGATGTTTGACAAAGAGGCCCAAAAATATTAAATAGAAAAAAGATACTATCTTTAACCAATGGGGTTGGCATAGCTGGATGGTAGTGTGTAGAAAAATGCAAATAGATCTAAGCCTATCACCTTGCTCAAAACTCAAATCCAAGTGGATCAAAGACCTCAACATAAACCCAGCCACACTAGACTTGATAGAAAAGTAAATGGGAAATACCCTTCAACGCATTGTCACAGGTGACCACTTCCTAAATATAACACCAGTAGCACAGACACTAAGAACAACAATCAATAAGTGGGACCTCCTGAAACTGAGAAGTTTCTGTAAAGTTAAAGACACAATCAATAAGACAAACGACAGCCTACAGAATGGGAAAAGATTTTCCCCAACCCTACAAGTGACAGAGGACTGATCTCGAAAATATATAGAGAACTCAAAAAACTAGAGCCCAAAACCTTGAATAACCCAATCAAACAATGGGGTTCAGAACTAAAAAGAGAATTCTCAGCAGAAGAATTACAAATGCCTGAAAGGCACTTGAAAAAGTGGATATCATCTTTAGCCATCAGAGAAATGCAAATCAAAACAACTTTGAGATACTACCACCTGACACCTGTCAAAATGACTAAGATAAAAGACACAAATGACAGCTTATGCTGGAGAGGATGTGGAGCAAGGGGTACACTCATCCATTGTTTCTGAGAGTGTCAGCTTGTTCAGCCACTCTGGAATGCAGGATGGCAGTTTCTCAGAAAACTGGGAATCAATCTCCCCAAGGATCCAGCAATACCACTTCTGGGTGTTTACCCTAAAGACACACAGTCGCACTCCAATGGCATTAGCTCAACTATGTTCATAGCAGCATTATTCGTAATAGCAAGAATCTGGAAACAACCTAGATGACCCTCAACTGAAGAATGTATTAACAAACTGTGGTACATCTACACAATGGAGTACTACTCAGCAGTAAGAAAAAAATGATATCCTAAAATTCGCAGGCAAATGGATGGATTTGGAGTATATCCTCCTGAGAGAGGTATCTCAAACCCAGAAAGATAAGTAGGGGATGTACTCACTCTTTAGTGGACTCTAAACAACAACAACAACAAAAGCAAAAAGCAAAGCATGTCCAAGCTGCAAACCTCAACCACTGAACAGTTTGGGATGTGAAACACCTTGGACTGACACCTTAGATCCCACTCCTCCAAGAGAAATACTTGACTCAGTCTGGATGTTGGGGCGAGAAAACTGGATCTGCCAGGAGTGGAGGCTGAACTGAGCAATATTGGGACATTGGGACATGGGAACATTGGGACCTTGGGACCTCCTGTCCATGCTGGAAAGGAGATGGGGAGATGTGGAGAAGATAGAGTGACCTGAGGGGGTGTGAGGGGGAAGGGACCTTGAATAAAGATACACACAGATAGAAAATCTTATTTTATCCATAATAAAAAATAAACAAATAAATGTAAAAAAAGAAACTCAGGAATAAATTTATTGTATATAAGATATAGAAAACCTTATAGCTTTATAAAATTGTTGATACATAACCTAATAAAAATATATCCTAAAACAATAAAAAAGTAGTGAGAATACAATTGAAATCTGTTTTACTTTGAAGTCATATAAATCTGAGAGCAAGCTCTGAAATGTATAAGCACTGTATACTTGGAAATATTCTTTAAGTTCCAATTTCTGATATGCACTGAAAATGGATGTGCTGGTTCTAGCTTAAAGAGTCCTCCAAGGAATCATGGTTAATATGCACAGTGTTATTTATATCCAGCAGCATCATGTCCCATTTAAACTTTTAAAAACTGTATCTACTGTCTCTTTGTCATCATTTAGTGCAGGACAGAGGAAAAAAATAAGTAAGTTGAGCTATGTTAGATTTTAGGTTGCTAAAACTTTTATCTAGATTACAAGACTTTTGTTATATAGATAACCCCCAAACCAAGCACTTGTGGTTTCCATATGTCCAAAAGTATATCAGTTGTTTGCATTATGCTATTACTAACTCACTGACATACCAGTAAATCCTGCTTTTCCTGTGTATTCAAATAGAAATAATCTATACAATCTTGTCTCCTTTGTTTGGCTTCCAAATAATGCTGGTGTGTTAGGACAAAATGATGTGAAATGATGACTCCCAAGGAGAGCAAATGTAAACAATACAAATGTAGGGTAGACCATGTTTTCATTGAGTCTGTGTCATACATAAAATAAAAATAATGGGTACTGGACTGGCAAAAAATGGTTCAATGGCTAAAATTACTGGCTTGATTTGTCTGACAACCTGGGTTCATTCCTTGGACTAAACATAAGACAGTCAGAAGAACTGGTGTCCACCTGTAATCTTAGTACTTTTAGAGTGATATGGTAGTAAGGGGAAAATATGCCTGGAAACCTGTGGACCAACTGTCTTGTAGAGTAATTCATAGCAGGAACAAGAGAGATCCTGCCTCAAAACAATATAGGAGAGAATTGATTACAAAAAAATTGTCCTTTGATTTTCACACCTGCAGCATGGTATATATACACCTACCATCACAAACATACATCATACACACACACACACACACACACACACACACACACACGCTAGTAGTGATAATGATGAAATATAAAACTAAAGAATTTATTGAGTGAAAGCACATACTGTGATTTTTAATTTTTAAGTTACTATAAGGACATTTTTCCTCATAAAATTGACTAAATTGATATATAATAATTATTATTATTTGAGCAAAGAAAATAAATAGCATGTTGTTTCTAAAAAAAAGAAGAAGAAGCTTCTTGGGTGTAATCATGACACAGCAGCTACCTTATATTTCCAAGTGATCCTACAGAGTTCCTTTATTGGTCCTGCTATGGTTGCCACATCTAGGTGCATATATCAAGGTGACTATCCTTTTGGTTTCTCCCAGCTACCAGCTCTAAAAGTTCTAATAGTCAACATAAACTATGGCATGCTGTGGCCAGATGCCAGCATCTCAGTGGTACCAGAGCAAAGCCTGTTTCTAACTGCCACCAACATCTAATATGGACCTGGGAGCCTTACAGGAGGCATTTTCCTTGTACCAGCCATCACTTTAGGCTGAAGGATGTTCCGTTGATACGTTCCAACAGTCTTATCAGGAACATGAAGACTTCACAGTCAATTAATTAGAGCTAAAAGAGATAAATAGATCTTTGTTTCAGATTGTAAATGGCCAGAACTAAATACCTAGCCTTGCTTGACTGCCAGAGGGTCAGTTGCCATGGTGGAAGGGAACAAACAGATTTCTTTTTCATAGAAGGACACTTTTAAGGGGGTGGAGGAAAAAAAGAGGAAAGGATTTAAAACCCCACAGAGTAGATGATCCATGACACACAGTAGCAGACACATTTTATGACTGTAAGATTCCACTAATTAATTTTGTCCACATATGATGTTTAATTGAAGTTACTTTCTTGCCTTTTCCCTTCCTTCCTTCCCTCCCTCCCTCCCTTCCTCCCTCCCTATCTTTCTTTCTTTATTTGAAACAGGGCTTCTCTGTGTAGCTCTGGCTGTTCTAAAACTCCCTCTGTAGACCAGGCTGGCCTCAAACTTAGAGATCTGCCTGTCTGTGCCTCCAGAGTGCTGGGATTAAAGAATCGTGCTCCTACCAAAGGGCTTTGGAGTTGCTTTCAATTATGAAAGTCTTACCATGTTAATGGATTTTAAAAGCAGCATTGATGGGGACAAAAGAAATGAAAACATGTTAAAAATACATCCATTACAAGATACATTCCAATTAAATATGTTTTTAAAAGTGCTTTTTAGCATACTCCATGTAGTAAGGAGTTTTAGGATTATAGGAAGGAGGGCAAAGGACCAAATTTTCTAAATTCAAGGTTCCCAGGCGATGTTCTCTGCTAGTCTCAAGATGCAGCAGTACAAACCTGGTCTTGAGTGAGCTGCTTCTCAAGCCATTGGTGTCCTTGAGGGAGTCCTTCAGTCCTCAGCATTTCTTTAATAGAGAAGGAAGGGGACAACCACTGAACAGCTTGGGATCTGAAACACCTTGGACGGACCCCTTGGATCCCACTTCCTCCAGAGGAACACCTGACTCAGTTTTGATGTTGGGGTGAGGAAAGTGGATCAGCCAGGAATGGATGCTGAACTAAGCCATATTGGGACCTTGGGACCTCTTGCCCTAGCTGGGGAGAAGATAAGGAGTTGGGGAGAAGAGAAAGTGACTGGGAGGAGCGGGAGGGGGAAGGGAGTTTGAACAAGGGGATACACGGAAAAAAAAAAGAGGGAAGTGGGAATAGTAAATCATGTTACACAGGATCTACTAAAGTTGCTCAGGAAACATTAAGGCACGAAGACTAGAATTTAGACTAGAAAGGAGCAGTCAAGGGTGAGAAGCTGCTGACCAGACTTGTAAAAACTTCAGGAAATTTTACACCACTAATAAAAGCTTTAGGTTGCTGAAAAATGCTAACTTTGTTCCCTAAGATTGTCATCAACTAGGTGCATTCCCATAACAGAAGGAGATATCTCCAGTCCACAGCTGGCTGTCAGGCCCTTTCTCATTTCAAAGAACATAACTCTATTGGGCAGGCAAAGGGGAGCAACAGCATTTGATCACAGCAGCCATTGAGTTCTGGTCCCAGTTTTTCCACCAGGAAAAGCTTTTTTTTCTGTGAGGCAGGCAGGATGGCTGGGTTCAGATAGTGTTGAGTGCCATTAAATAAAGCAAATCTCCCAGGATATGCAGACAGCTTGGGGGCTGATTCTGATACAGAATAATGAAGGTGTCTCTGGAGTAACAGTTATGCAGAGCTGTGAATGACATGGGTGAATGTGCTCTATGAAAATAGAAAGTGTAAATTCACAGGCAGGGAGACTAGTGACTGTTCTGGGGTCCTGAGGCAGATACTAGCTGTCCTATTTAAGGAGATTAAGGTCAGGATGACTGGAGTACAATGAAAAGAGAAAGTAATCAGATGTGGTATGCAGTACAAGTGCTCTTAGACCCCTTATAGAGAAGATCCTATTAGATTCTAAGTGTGACGGACACTTTTAAGGGAGGTGGGAATGTTCTGAATCCCAAGTGAGCTTCAGGAGGAAATGTCTGCAAAAGCCTATATCAACATTCTCATCTAACCTCTTCTATGCAAACACCCAGATTTCCTCAGTCACAACCATAGAATATAGAAGTAGAGAGAAAACCATATTTGTGCTAGAAATCAAGTAAGAAGCCAATTGCTTGCTTTGGGCTCATGGGAATTTCTGCAAGGTATAATGTTAATTGCAAAAACAATTAAGAGGCCTGAATTTTAACATAGCCAAGCCACTTACTTAAGGGCTAGGATGAGAATGGAAAAAAGGGACATCTAGGAGAGCATCCAGATCCCCATCAATTACTCTGGGATAGTTTGCCTCATACAGTAACTCATACAAAACAGGTTCTTTCCATATCAATTTCTGTCAGGCTGCTTGTCAAATATCCAGGGCACTTCTTTGGTTGGTTGTACAGATTCAACTGGAGCCATTTTAATTTATAACACTGTCATTGTCTCTGTAACCACAGTCAGTTTTTTCTACATGGAAAACTATTATTCATCTATATGTCTGTCTTCTTGTCTGCCATCCATCTATCTATCTATCCATCTATCTTATTCTTTTAATTTTATATATGGCCTCGTACCAGGAATGACCTTGTCTTATTTATATCAGCTAAGATAACCAAGAACATCACAGATAGGGTGGAGTTCCCTTTGTCCTAACCAATCAATAACTCTTTCTGACCCAAACTGTACCCAATTGACCTGATCTTTCTGCTTTTCCAAACCACATCTCTGATAAGAAAACTACACTTCTCAGTAAACTGCACTCTATGTAAGGCTGTGTCTGTCTCCTCAACAGTCTCACAGCATCTTGAAGTCATTTCTATGTTAAGTGACTGAGTTGTTTCAGAACAGTACCCAGCAAGGTCAGCTTCCCCAGAAAACCAAACCAAAACCAAACCAAACAAAGCAAAACAAAAGAGGCACAGAGGCAGAGGCCCAGTCATTTCTATTTATATAAGTAACCAACTGAAATTCTTCCCTATACAAGTGAATTTCCTAGCCTCTTCTGCGTTGGGGCTGGCTTTCTTTCCCACCATCCCTAAACAATTTGACTCACAAATTGGCAAGGAAAACTACATTTGAATAAACTTATGGCATGTGTCCCTTTTAGGGTAATTTAAATGCTACAGAACTCCTTAACTTTCTAGCAAGATATCCAAAAACTACCCTGAGATTCCTTTCCTAGACTGTACAAATGCAAAAGTTAAAGAATATGATGAAAAGATACAAAAGGTGGAAATAATGAGGCTTAATTTAGAAATCAGAGGGCTATCTTCCAATCAAATATAGTTGCTCTGGTAAGTAAGAGAAATTTTAGAACAAGACTCAGGGAAATTTTGAAATTTTAAATCCAGAGCACTTGAATGCCAGGAACCATTGGTTGCCATGGTGTGTTAGATGTGTTTGGGCCTCAAACTTCTGACTTCATCCTGATGCCTCCTTTCAGTACCTTGGTAAACAGCATCACTTAGAAGTGAAAGGAAACACACACACACACCCCACCACCACTACCACCACCACCACCACCACCACTACCAACAACAACAACAACAACAACCACAACAAAAACAAGTTACAAAAAACAAAAAGGAAAACCAAACAAAAATCCCTCACCCTAACTATCTATTCTAGGCTCAAATAATTTCCAAGATGAAGGAATCTTTTTCTGCCAAAGGGACTACATTCTGGCTCTTAATTTTTCTAAGTGGAACGGAAAAGATTTTTTCAAGGAGAGGGGAGAACCAGAGTATCAGCAGCATGTGCCAGCTACATGAGAACAGAATGGAGAGCAATTCAAAAGTAAACATCTGAAAGAAGCGATTTCCCAAGACCAGGAGACCCAGAGTGTTAAGCCAGTTCTGCTAAGATTTCTATTCTTCT
Source organism: Sigmodon hispidus (assembly GCA_004025045.1). Classification (NCBI taxonomy): domain Eukaryota; kingdom Metazoa; phylum Chordata; class Mammalia; order Rodentia; family Cricetidae; genus Sigmodon; species Sigmodon hispidus. The sequence goes on from PVIH01007592.1 coordinate 57,580, forward strand.
CACTGGAAATACAAATTCCCTTCAGCTGTCCGAGTTGAGAAAGCCTTGAGCCCCACCTACAGGGCAGAGTTCATCACATTTCCCCAGTAGGACCTGCCCTGTGTGTAATGCTGGTCTGTCCTCAGAGGAGATTCTGAATGCAGTCTCTTTACAGCCAGTGGCACAGCTGGTTCACACCACTTACCACATCGTGTCAGGGCTAACGGCTCATCACTTTGTGAGTTCCTTGAGGACATCTCTAGATGTCCTCCATCGATTACAGTGACATGTGTTGATCTTTCAATGCTCTTGTTTCCCCTCCTACTTTCCCCTCCATCTATATTATGACTAACAACTTATATGCACCACTACTCACAATTCTATGGAGGCAGATGTCTGTGCCTGCGTTTCCTAGAGGAAGAACTGATGTTTAAAGAGGTGAGTTTAGCTGGAGCTAAAAGATCACGGAAGAAAAACCAGGGCTCCCTGACATAGACTTTCATGATTAGTTAGGCCACTCTAGTCTTTTCCTTTGTATATTTTCTTAGTTCCAGCTTTAGTCTGTTTGCAGAAACCAGTTAGACTCATGGCACACATTGCACATGAATTAACAAAATAATAATTATTTCCCCTGTCTCACCCTTCCTGTCTTATAAAAATAGACAGTGCATGTGAAATCAAACAAAGCAGCACTGACTTTCAAATTTGATGGCACATTATAAGCATCTGGGAATTTTTTTAAAGTTTTAGTATTTGAGCCTCACCCAGAACAGCTCTGATTGATGGTGTAAATCCTCAGTTCATAAATACTGGGATCAGAGTAGAACATAATAATATATGCCTGTAATCCAGGCTATCAGGAAGCTGAGGTAGGAGCATTGCAAGTTTGAGACCAGTTTGGACTGTGTAATTAGATCAGGTCTCAAGAAAAGAGAATAAGTAAACACAAAAATATTGGGCGCATACTAGCTCAGAGTGATCTTGAACAAATGAAATGAAACCTTTCAACTTTTGTTTCTTCTGGAAAATGGTGATGATAATGATGAAGATGAATATTAAGTGGTTGCAAAAATGTTTGGCAGATGTTTAAATACATGTTAGTTGCTTTGTGTCCACATCTGATCTAGCATGGGCTATATTGTCAATTTGTTGAATTTTAAGGTAGAGGTCCTGGTAGCACATCAAAATGGGGAGAGTAGCAAGAGTGAATATAGCCAATAGGAATGTAAACTGAATATAGAGATGTTTCTCTTGTATGTGTAACCTAACAATGTGTTTGACGAGCTGAAAGTGTTTGCATTTGTCAGTAAATAAAGTAGAGTAAAGAGACTTGTCAAAGTAAACAACTCAAACCAGAAATGTTTTTCAATTTCAGAAAATATCCAATGGGTTGAAAGTCTAAGGTTCAACTGCCAGGGCTGGCCATACAAGATTCTTGTTTTGTTTTTCAACCTTTGAAAATTTTGTACTTGTTTACAATGCATCAGATACATTTCCTTATTGTCTTTTCTTAGCTATTGCCCATTTATCTTTGTCTTCTGATATCTTTGTCTTTTTTATTAGTGTCCTGACCCCCTTTTACTTTCATGGTTTTAATTTTTATATATTTACTTGTGTATATTACTTCAAATATATTTGTAAATATGAAACAACAATAACTAAAGAGAAAACCCATGAATTTATGAGGGAGGAGTATAGGATGAGATGGAAAGAGATGAGGAAGTAGGGAAATGATGTAATTAAATCTTAACTAGAAATAAAGTAGGAGCTAGAAGGAGGTCTCAGAGGACCTTTACCTACATGATAGTTCATAACTGTCTATAACTACAAGTCTAGGATATTTAATGACCTCTTCTGGGCTCTGTGAGCATCAGGCATGTAAGTGGTGCTCAAACATACTTGCAAGCAAAACTCCATGCATATAAAATAAAAATGAAATTTACTTTTCCTTTTTTTGATGTGTGGGTGGTCATTAAGTGCTCATTCTTACTCATATCATACTCAGAAGACAGCGCTTCATAGCATCCTTCCACACCCCCCAGTTCTTAATCTTTCCACCCCACTTCCTCAATGTTACCTGGGTCATGAGTGGAGGATGTAGATGTTTCACTTAGGGCTGAACACTCAACAGCTCCTCATTCTCAGCACTTTGAACAATTACATCAGTACTTGATGGTTGCCCACTCTCCAGAGAGGATCCTCTAAGGCTTAGAGCTATATCAGAGTACAAACATTTATCTCCAGAAGGAGGCTTAAAACTGAATGCTCACTTAGTAGACATCAGTAGTAGATTTCTCCACAGGGTTTGACTTTCCTAAACACAAGGTTTTTAGCCAGATATACAGTACCAGGCATTTATTCTCTCCCTTGGAATGATCCTCAGATCCGGTCAGGAAGCAGTTGCTTACTCTGTCCTTGTTTTTTGTTGTTGTTGTTGTTTGTTTGTTTGTTTGTTTTTTTAAGATGGTGTATGCAGCAGTATTTTCTAGTCAGGACTACCGGCTCACAAATAATGGCACAGAAACTCATTATTAATTATGAATGTTCAGACTTAGCTTAGGCTTTTTCTAACTAGTTTTTTTTTAACTTAAATTAGCCCATATTTTCCAATTTATGTTCTAGCACATAGTTTGTTACTTCATCTCTGAACTATCCATCCTGCTTGCTCCTCTCTGGGTGGTGACTCTGCCTTCTCTCTCTGTCCAGAACTCCCACCTATACCACCTGTCTAGATATTGGCAATTATTATACCAGGGCCAGCAACACATGTCCACACGGTGTACAAATATTCCACAAGTATAATTATCCTATGCAGAAAGATTCAGTGTTTGGTCTAAGTCTCTGCTGTTGACATCTTGAAAATCTAAATAACTTTGTATTTGAATTTATGTTAAGAAAGCAGGAAATAATCAAACTTGGGGCTAAAATCAACAAAATAGAATCAAAAAGAAAAATATAAAGAATCAATGAAACAATGAGTTGGCTCTTAGAAAAAGAAATCAACAAAATAGATAAACCCTTATCCAAACTAAATAAAGGCAGAGAGAGAGAATATTCAAATTAACAAAATCAGAAATGAAAATGAGGGCATAGCAACAGATACTGAGGAAACCCAGAGTATCACTAGATCATACTTCAAAAATGAAAAATCTAAAAGAAATGGACAAATTCCTTGATAGATACCATATACCAAAATTGAATCAAGATCAGACAAACCATGTAAATAGACCTGTAATCCCCAAGGAAACAGAGACAGTCACTAAAATTCTCTCAAATGAAAAAAGCCCAGGGTCAGATGGTTTCAGCTCATAATTCTACCAGATGTTAAAAGAAGAGATATAACTAATACTCCTCTAATTATTCCACAAAATACAAACAGAAAGAACACTGTGAACTTCTTTTTATGGAACCAATTTACCCTGACACCCAAACCACAGAAAGACTCAACAAAGAAGAGAATTACACACAATTTTCATCATAAACATTGATGCAAAAATACTCAGTAAAATACTGGCAAACTAAATCCAAGAATACATCAAAAAGAATATCCACCAGCTAAAGCAATTCTATAGAGTTAAAGAACTTCCAGAGGTATTGCCATCCTGATTTCAAGCTCTACTACACAGCAATAGTAATGAAAACCATATTGTATTGGCATAAAAGCAGACAGGTGGAACAATGGAATCAAATCAAAGACTCAGATATAAACCCACACACCTATGGGCACCTGATTTTTGACAAAGAAGTCAAAATTATACAATGGAAAAACAATAAGTATCTTTAACAAATGGTGCTGCCATAGCTAAATGTCAGTATTTAGAAGACTGCAAAAAGACCCGTATTTATTACCTTGCACAAAACTCAAGTCCACGTGGATCAAAGACCTCAACATAATTCAGTTACACTGAACCTGATAAAAGAGGAAGCAGGAAATGGCCTTGAATACATTCGAATGAGAGAAAATTTCCAATAGCTCAGACACTAAGTTAGGCAATAAATGGGATCTTCTGAAAATCAAAGGACACTGTCAATAGGACAAAACATCAACCTACAGAATAGGAAAACATCTTCACCAACCTGACACCCAACAGAAGACTGATCTCCAAAATATATAAAGAAGTCAAGACACTAGATAACAATAAACTAAATAGTCTAATTTAAAAGTGGAGTGCCAATCTAAACAGAGTTCTCAACAGAAGAATCTCAAATGACAGAGAAACACTTAACCATTGTTTAACATCCTAAGCCATCAGTGAAATGCAAATCAAAACAACTTTGAGATACCATCTTATATCTGTCAGAATGGTTGAGATAAAAAGCACAAATAATTGTTCATGCAAGAGAGAATGTGGAGCAAGGGGAACACTCCTTCATTGCTAGTGAGAGAGAAAAAATGTACAGCCACTTTGGAAATCAATATGGTGGTTTCTCAGAAAACAGGGACTAAATCTACCTCAAGATCCAGTTATACAGAGTTTGGCATATACCTAAAGGAAGTTTAATTATACCATAAGAACAGTTTGTTACTCAACTATGCTCATAGCAACTTTATTTGTAATACCCAGAACCTGGAAACAATCTAAATGTTTTTCAACTGAAGAATGGATAAAGAAAATGTCGTACATTTACATAATGGAGTATTATTCAGCTGTTAAAAACAATGACATCAGAAAATTTGAAGTAAATGAGTGTAACTACAAAAAAACATCTTGAGTGAGGTAACACAGGCTAATAAAGGCAAACATGGTATGTACTCACTGATAAGTGGATATTAGCTGTGAAATAAAGGATAACTATGTTATAATCCACAGACTCAAACAGACTAGGTAACAAGGAGGGCCCAAGGGGAGATGCAGAGATCTCCATGGAAGGAGAAATAGAAAGAGATATCCTCTGTGGACTGGAGGCAGGTAGTAATGGAAACGTGAGCAACTGTGTTGGGGATTGAATGGAGGGGGTGGGGAAGGGCCGAATAGATGACTGGAGAGGGGGGCATTTCATGGTCAGGTAGAAACTTGATCCAAGGGAAACTCCCTGGAATCTACAAGGATGACCCCAGCTATGACCCCTAGCGATAGTGGATACACAGCCTGAACTTGTCATTTCTTGTGAGCAGATTGGTGACTACCCCAGTTGTCATCTGAGAGCCTTCATCTAACTGATGAAAACAGATACAGAGACTCACAGCTAAACATTAGGCCAAGCTCGGGGAATCTTGCTGAATAGAGGGAGGAAGGATTGTATCGGCAAGAGAGGTTGAGGACATCACAAGAAAATCCACAGAATCAACTAACCTAGCCCATAGAAACTCACAGAGTCTGAACCAATAACCAGGGAGCCTGTATGACCCAGGCTTTCTACATATATGTAACAGTTGTGTATCTTGGTCTACTTGGAGAACTTCTAACAATGGGAGCCAGGGCAGCCTCTAATGTTTTGGCTGGTTCTTGAGATCCTATTCTTCATCCTGGGTCACCTTGCCCATACTAAGCTCAAGTGGGGAGGAGCTTAGTCCTCCCTCCACTTGGTATGCCCTGCTTTGTTGATTCCCATGAGAGGTCTGCCCTTTTCTGAACAGAAACAGAGGAGGAGGGGATGGGGGGAATGTGAGGAGATGAGGAAGGGAACCTGAAGTCAGAATGTAAAATAAATAAATAAATAGGAAAAATAACTGAGGGAGTAATGAGGATAAGTGGTCCAGACTTCCTGTTACCAGGGCTTTTAAACAAAACCAATGTCCTAGGTGCCAGGGATTTACTTTTGCATCCTGAATTTTTGAAGGGAAGAATAATTTGAATTGCTAATCATTAGTTCACCATTAATTCAGATGTTATGCATTTTTATTTTACATTTCTAGTTTATTTTCCTGGAGACAAAACTGTCTTTTTCTTGGAGATCAATATAAAACTTCTGCATCCTTTCCAGATTGATGCACTCTCTTGTGTGGTGACAAAGCCTGCTTCGGCTCTTCTTGTCTGTCTCCCTGGGGGTCCTCACCTGGTCTTGCCTTCTTCCATATAGTGACTTCAGTACTGGTTCTCTAGGTCCCGTTGGCCACTGGAAGAGTGCCATGGAATCTCATCAGAAGGCAGTTCTGGTTCCAGAGACTTTCTGTGTCCCCAGAAGCCACCTCTCTTGACAAACTGGGGGTCATGGTGAAGGAGAGCTCACCAAGGCCTCTGGAAACGTGGGGATCTTTCTGAAATAACAATGTGAAGTCAGCAGAATAGAAGAGAGAAGTTTCCCATGGACCAAAACCAGGTTAGATGTCAGAAGTCCCTGGACAGTTTTTATTCTCATTTTATACAGTAAAACTAGAAAATGAGGTGAACAAACAAGCAAGATTTTACAGAAACGTACACGGTGGGCAGCAGATTGTTTGAGGCAGCTATCCACTGTTTCAGGTGATTCTCCAGGTCATTCTGTCTCAGGTTGCAAGTGAAGTCATGTTTGGCAAATAGACACTACAAGAGGACTTTATGTAAATCACTAAATAGATCAATAAATCAGTGTCTAATTATTGATCTTTTCTATCTTATTCTACTTTGCTTCCTCTAACATAGTTATACCTCTTAAACTCTCCTAAACAGCTACCAACCAGGGACCAACTGTTCAAATGCATGAGCCTATGTGAAACGTTTTCCTTTAACCCACCACTTGCCACTCTAGAGCTTAGTTCTGTTTTCCAGAAGGAAAGAAATGACATCAAGGAAAATGAACACCAAGGAGCCTTGCCCTGTTCTTTCTTTTTTGTGTCATTTCTATGGGTTGACCCCTTAGCCTGACAACAGTGACATGGAAAGAGGACCCATAATTCCTTCTCCTTCCAGTTCTTCCTTACCCTGCAACAAATCATAGAGTAAAATAGACCGTGTGCTATGAGAAGTGAAATGACAACACTGAGTTCATTCCCTACAGTGTTTCTACTCTTAAAGGCATGAAAAGCATACTTATGAAATATGAATTAAATTGCATAACTTTTATGATGCTACACAGAAGTTAAATGTTCTTATATTCATGGTATAATGTCAAAAGAGTGAAAAAATTCATGCTAATAATATAAATTTCAAGGTTGCTCTACTTAGAATAGTATATAGCAACTTAAAACACCATGAGAACTCAAAAGCATTCTATAGAAAAATGAACTTGATATTTCACTACATGGTGTGTGCGTGAGTGAGTATTCCTGTGGGTATGAATGCACATGGAGGTCCGAGGTCCACCTTGAGTGTCCTTTTTCAGACACCATCCTATTTCATTTGTGACAGAATCACTCACTGGCCTAGAGCTCATCAAGTCGGTTAGATTGTCTGACCAGTCTCAAGAATCTAATCATCCCAGTGTCACAATTGATTACAAGTACATCACCACACTCAACTTGCTGTTGTTGTGTGTTTATTTTCTATCCAAATCTGCCTATCTTTCTCCATTTTTAATCAAAAATGGTTTTCTTCATATTATATATTCTCATTGCAATTTTGTTTCTCTCAAGTCCCCCAAATCCATCCCCCCTCCCCTCCCACCCAAATCCACACTCCTTCTTTCTTATATTTATGGTTGTGAGCCAAGCCTTTAACGGCTGAGCCATCCCTCCAGCCCCACACTCCTTCTTTCTATACTTAGACAACAATCAGGCACCTGAAAAACAATAATACACTCAGCTTTTTGGATGAGTTCTGGGGACTGAGCTTAGGTTTTCACGGTTAGGCAATAGGCATTTAGAACCCAGTCATCTCTCAAGCATTATTTTACTGTCCTTAATGACACTTCTTTCTGTTTGGAACAAGAGCCCCACTTCTTTTTTTCATTCTTTCCTAAATGTAGGCTCTCAGCATCAATTACCATCACTCTATGACTTTTAGCCATGTTTAGCTCCAAAAAAATGAAGTTGTACCATCAGAGTGTAAAGGGTAGTAGTTCCTTGTTAATCTTTTCTCATGTTTTCTAACCCTGTTCCATTCCCACAGTCACAGGGGGAAGGAGGAGAACAGAGTGAGAGAAAGACTGTTCATCATCATATCTTAACATATATCACCCTCCTCCTTCCATCACACACACACACACACACACACACACACACACACACACACACATTTTATACTCCCACTTCTTATTCTTTCCCACTGTCTCAAAAGTTGATCATTTTCCCTGAACTCACTGTCAAAGCTCTCCATTGTCTCTCTTGGGGCTCTCCTCCTACAACCCTACCGTGCACTAAAGAGAGAAACTAGTATTTCTCTAATAATGCATCAGTGTCCATGAAATAGGCCACCCTTCTGGTCACAGGAAGTCTAAAGCTTCTGAGAGTGGCTTGTTGCCAGCAGAGGCGGTGGCCCTGGCCTGTAGCTCAGTCAATTGACTTGTTTGAAGGTGCAAAGTCTGTTTGAAGGTGCAAAGTGTGAGTGTACATCACACACAGAGAGATACTCATGTGCCTGCACACTGGCAACTTCCCCAAACCAGAGGAGTGAATGCACTGTTCCTTCTGGAGGTTCCGAAATAGAAGTCTGAGTCAGTTCTGTCTGGATCTAAGTACTACTATGCTGAGCTCTGAGCTCCATCTGCTTCTGTGACCTCGCCTTCCCTCCCTAGCAGAGCTGTACAAGAGGACCTTCTGCAGAAGCACCACAGGCAGCTAGCTGTCCTAGCTTCCCTGGGGGTGGGGGCGAGGAGAATGTTCATCTTGGCAGACACAGGGCCTTTTTGGTTTGAAGGAGAGGCTGGGAGCACTGGAGAAATGACTGGCATGTTTACTTTCCCACAGGATTAGCAAGAGCTCTGAGCAAGCCATTTGTTTTCTCTGACTGGGATAATCTGTAACACCATGATCTTGTTATAAGAGTCTGAGTTTTTTAGTCTTCACACTGTCTGAAGTTACAGCTTTAACATTCCTCCCTGGAATCGAAGGAACTAGATTCTTTTCTGGCAAATGACTCTAAGAAGAGCCACCTAGAAGAGTAGCAAAAGGGGCAGACTGGTTCTGCCCCACCGCTCCAGACTCGGGTGGGAAACAGATTGATTCAAAGAGGACAACTTCTTCCCTCTCTCCCACACCAGGTGCTCTGGAACAAGGTCATGGTCATTCCACGTGCTCCTAGAGTTGGGTGCAGTGTGGGAAGCATAAGCTCCCTGACTCCCTGCCACACAGAGACAACTTGTTCCAGTGTCATATTACACCCCATCAGGCGGGACAGAGGGGCACTGAGCAGACCTGCAGTTATCTGTAGCGCCCAGGCTGTGTCCACGCAGCCTGGCTGCGCTCTCCTGTTGATGTGGTGCAGTGCTGCTGTGGAAGTCTGCCTTCCTGGCAGGGTGGCAGGGTTGCCCTTCTGCTACTCAGTCATCTTGTGACTCAGAAGAACTTGTGAATGGCCTTAATGCACGGTCACCCCTCCCCTCATCCCCCTTCACACTTTCAACTGTTAATATGGTCATTTCTTCATTTAGCTCAGACTTGCTTCTACCTCTCTGTCTCCTTCTGTTGGTTTATATTCGTGTGTGGAGATGGGTGGGTTGTCCTTACAGTTCCTCACTAGCCTTCCAGGTACATCTTCAGGGGTGTGGCTGTGCAACTTTGAGGTGGACTCACACCCAGCTTAATTTTTAAACATGGCACATGGGAAAGATCTTGGCGAGGTTGTAGTCAGATGGGGGGATTCTGAAAAAAAGAACACCAGACATAATGATGTTGGGTCCCAGAGAAAGCTTTAGGGAATAGCTCTTCCTTGGAAAGGGGACTTTGGAGAGAAGGAAATAGCTATGCTGAGTATGATGACCACATCTGCCATGCCACTGGCTACTTTGTCAGGCATGTGTTAACCCTTCGAGCCACTATTGAGCCAAGTTCTCCAAAATTTCGATTTTTTTTATCATTCGTTTGCTAACTCATCTCAGAAAGCTGTGATCTGGAGTTTGATACATGTTTTAATATGATGTTACTATTCAAATTCTTCTTAAAAGGGTCAAATTTGTGGTTTTAATATCATAGTTTTCCCCTTTCTTCTCCTCGCTCTAAACCCTCTTATGACCCCCTCCTTCCTCTCAAATTCAGAGCCTTTTTTCTTTTTCTTTTTTAAAATATTTATTTATTATGTATACAGTATACAGAAGAGGGCACCAGATGTCACTATAGATGGCTGTGAGCCACCAAGTGGTTGCTGAGAATTGAACTCAGGACCTCTGGAAGAACAACAGTCAGTGCTCTTAACCTCTAAGCCATCTCTCCAGCCCTTCCTTTTTTCTTTATTATTGTTTTATAGATATGAATAAATACATTAATTGCTCATATGTATGTTTTTTTAACATTGGTTTAGCCAAAAGAAAGAAAGGAAGGAAGAAAGAAAGAAAGAAGGAAAAGAAAAAAAATGTGGCCAATTCTTTAAAAAGACAGAGAGATGAATTGGTAGATAACTAAAAAAGTTACCAAAGATGGGTGGTCCTGTTCTTCACTCTGTGGGTGTGAAGCTGGTGTTGAGATAAGCAAATGACTGGGGGCCACCTCAAACGTCTGAGACTTTGACCCTAAGGGAAGAACATCCTGGGTCAGGTCAGAGTAATGTTCTTCATTTCTGAGAACACTGAGACAAGCTAACGCAGTCATAAAGTGGGTGGGGGTAGGGAAGAGGACTCAGAACCATGATGCTTTTCCCACCCTTGCCAGTACTTTGAAGATACTTGGTTAAGAGTCGATGCAGAATACGGTGTTTTTAGAAAGTAGTTTATAGTTTCAGATGGCCGAAGTGGCTCATAGCTTGCAGTGGTTCTCAACCTATGGCTCACAACCCTTTGGGGGTCACACATCAGACATCCTGCATATCAGATATTTACAGTATGATTCATAACAGTAGTAAAATTACAGTTATGAAGTAGCAACAAAGTGATTTTGTGATAGGAGGTCACCACACCATGAGGAACTCCATTTAAAGGTTGCAGCTTTAGGCTGAGAACCACTATGTTATTGTCTTAAACCATTTCCTATGTTCTAGGACAACTGTGCATCTCAAAAACATGCAATTTGGAGAAACATGCTGTGGAGCACCACAGGAGAAGGAGGCCTCTCTTCATGTAGATAGGAACTTCCACATCTTGAACACTTGTATTTCAGGCTCTGTCTATTACTGGATAAGATACCTACCCTGCTGATGGGTGGAACTGAATGCTGTGTTCTACGCTGTTTAGAGACGTCCTTATAAGGAGTATGTGATCAACAAATGGTCATACTCTTCTGGGAGTAATGTCCTCTAGGTATGAGGGACAGGGTTAAGGATGAATGTTTTATGATTTTTTAAGCGTGTGTGTGTGTGTGCGTGTGTGTGTGTGTGTGTGTGTGTGTGTGTGTGTGTGTGTGTGTGTGTGGTACATGTGCATGCATGAGCACTCATGTACACCACAGGGACACAATAATTCCTGCTCTGGTGAGGTAGCTTTGTTAGCACTTTGTAGTTGTTAAGGACTTCAGAGCTCATGTTTAGATGGCATCATTTGAGCAAGGCAATAACCCCATAAAGTGGATGGGTTATCATTTCCAGGCCCATTTTTACACACTAGGGAGATGGCAGCTGGGATACAGTGGTTCACCTTAGTCTTATGGCTAGCCAGAAGCATAGCTGGCCCCAGAACCCAAGCTTAATGTTTTTTTCCTCTGGATGTCTTGCTTCTGGCACACAATGCCCATCTATCATAAGGCCAAGAGATAAAGTCATCGAAAGAAGTATTAAGTTGGAATTCAGAAATGACATAAGTAGCCAACTGCCAAATTAGATAATGAGAGAAGAGTTGGACTTTGAGATGATTGAGCAAAAGGCAAAGAAAAAACACAGACAAGGTGGTAAATAGCACAGCATGAGGAGGCATGGGAACACAGTGTTTGATGGGCACTGAGGACCAGTCTCTAATTCCTCTTCTTAGGTAGATTTGATCCCTTAATTACCCTGAGTTCTTTCCTAGTTAGTCTATCTCTGTCACATTTTAACTGGTGGGACACATTTCCTCTGATAAGAATAATCTCAAATTCTCAATGAACAATTCGTGCTTTTTTCAGAATTTAAAAAACTCACCAGCACAGGTTTCAATAAGATAATCTCTATAATCAAGACTGGAGAAGATATATTCTGGGTCCATCCAAGATTCTTCCCGCTGAACCATGCAGACATGACTCCTTTAGTAAAATTTCTTTGTCCATTTTAGGGCTCAGTTAGTCTTCAGTGTCTAGGAAAGTCAGATTTCTAACCCTAGACTAGATAATCTTTAATTCCCTGGTCCCAGATGGTTCAGCCCACACAGGCACTCTGTTCTTCTTAGAATGAACAGTTCTGATTACTTAGCAATGGAGACTGTCAAAACACTGCCATGTAGAAATAAAGGTAAAATCCTTTCATTCTGATGCTGGTCCCTGAGCCTTCTCATGGTGCCATAAGGCTCTTATATCTCCCAGTTTTGAGCTCTAAAAACAGCAAGCTGAGGTGATAGGTAACTTATTAAGAGTATCAGCTGTTCTTGTGAAGGACCAAGATTTTGTTCCCAGCACCCATATGGTGGCTCACAATTTTAGGTAACCTTCTTCTGGTCTCTATGGGCACTGAACATTTGGTGCACATACATTTATGCAGGCAAAACTCATGTACACATAAAATGGGAAAAAAAGAAAAAGAAGAAAGAAAAACTGTAACCTTCAGTTCCAGAAACTCTGATGTATTTTTCTGGGAAACAGACAGGACACAGTTCACATTACGTACATGCAGGCAAACACTCATATATAGAAAATAAAAATAAATAAATCTATTTTGGTATGGTAGACTGGATGATCTTAATCAATAAAGCTGAAGTATTAAGAAATAAACATAAAGCAATTGAAAGTAAAATTGTTTTTTCAGCAAATATTGATTGCACAAAATAATAGGTTTTACTGTAATTTCTTCCTGGATGTTTGTTACTTTGATCATAGTAAGCCCCATAACACTCTCTCTTACCCCTCCTCCAAGTCCCTGCCTCTTCATTCACAGTCTGCCATATATATATTATATATTTCCCCTCCCTAGATTTACATATCAGAGAAAGTGTGCAAATGTATTCTTCTGAGCCTATCTTACTTCAGAAAGAGTTTTTTATTCTAGATGCTGCAGATCAAGCCTGGGGTCTTCCACTTGCTAACCAAGTATAACATTTCAAAGATTACTTCTCTTATTTTATGTGTCCTGTGACTCTATGTTTCTGCCATTTGTGTGTTGGTGCCCCTGAAGACCATAAATGAACATCAGGCTCACTAGAGCTCAAATTACAGACAACTGTGAGCCATCCAGCTTACATACTAGGCTCCAAACTTGAATCTTCTGGAATAACAGAAAATGCTCTTGCCTGATGAATCATCTCTCCACCCACTCTTTATACACTTGGTTTGATTATCCACATTATCCACAAGAACCAAAGGTCAAAGCAACCCAAGGGTTCATTTACTGGTAAATAGATAAAGAAAATGTGATAAATCATACAATAGAATATTACACAGCCTTGAGTGGAAAGGCACTATGTGCCAGAAGGAAGGTACCTAGATGAAGCAGGATGAAATCTGGATGCTACTATGTGATTGAAATTTAAGGACACTGTGCTAAATGAAACACACCAGCTATGATGCAACTATAGGATCCCATTATATGAATAGCTAGAATAGTCCAGCTGGTAAAGTAGAAGACAGAATAGTGGTTATCAGGCTCTGGGGGAAGGGTGAAATGAAGAGTCATTTAATGGGCAGAGTTTCAGTTTTGTGCACGTTGTGAAAATTTATGGCTTAACAATGTATATATTTTAATGATACTGAACTGGACACTTAAAATGAGTGAGATTGCAAACTTTATGCCATGTGTAGTTTATCAGCATATTGTTTTAGAGGTATGGGGACTATGGCTCATGTGTGACATGACAAGAAAGTTGCAGCCCGGATTCCTGTGAAACTGCAAATGAATTTTAAAAAGAGCTTTCAAAACCTCAGGTAGTTATGACTGCATTCTGCTTGTTATTTCAAAGGTCAGAAGGACTAAAATATTGATTCAGTTACTCTAAACATTTTGATGTTTTTATGAATGAATTCATGCTCATATTAACACATTTGTTCAACAAATATGAATTAGATACTTCATGTATTCCACACACAGTACTAGATGCTGGGGGCAGTGGTGAAGCACCACTTACCTCGACCTGGTAAGTTTACCAGGCAAACTGAAGCTGTTAGCATGAAGCATTAACTGGCCATGTACAAAACTGCAACATCCACACCTTTCTTAGATCTCTTTTTTCATGTTACTTCATGAAGTCATTCATGGGCATTGCCATGACAACCCCTCTCCACCGCCATTGCCATCACCATCACCACACCCACCATGTCACCACCAGCAGCCCTACCACCTCTACACAGTTTTATACTCAGTTTGATTTGATTTGATTTGTGGCCTCAAACCACTGCTACCTCTGAGGATTCAAAATCCTTAAGATTAAATCAACATTCCTCTTCCTACACTCTCAAATACAGTACATTCTCTACAAACTGTCTACATAGCTAACAGAAAGCCAAACACAAGATCTCAGTAAAGACTATGTAAACTGTGCCAGTAACACTGACCTATAACTCCAAAGCTAAAACAGTGCCTGCCTTGAACCATCCTAGCTTCAAAAGCAGACAGCAAAATAATAAGGGAATTTCTCTATCACATCTTTGAAATAACATTTTTAGAAGTTCAGTCCTGATTCCTCCAGTTGCCACATGTGGATATGCCCCTTTTTCTAGAGTCCTTTCCTCTCAGGATCACCAACACTGCAGTGGTCCATACTTACAGTTTCTTTGTGACTCACACTTCTGCTGTATAGGAATACATTTGATGTGTTTATCATACTCAAATCACAAGCAGAGTAGGGTCGAGCTGGAGAGATGGCTCAGCCATTAAAAGCTAGGCTCACCAACCAAAACCAGAGTGGAGCATCGAGTAGATATTAAAGGGTGAAATATTGAAGACATTGACAGTAGGGAGCATGAATGATATTATATTGCCTCTAGAAATAATCTGTAACTGACACCTCTCAATCAGAGGTTGGCATATACATCGGAACTTAAGTGAAAATCCTGCTCTCTGCTAGAGCTCTACTCATGTTATTGAGTTTGTGCTTGGTAATTAGTTCCTGGTGTTTTGTTGTTAGGTTGGAGTGTGTGTGTGTGTGTGTGTGTGTGTGTGTGTGTGTGTGTGTGTGTTTTGTTGTTAGATTGGTGTGTGTGTGTTTTGTTGTTAGGCTGGTGTGTGTGTGTGTGTGTGTGTGTGTGTGTGTGTGTGTGTGTGTGTGGTAGTGGAGATTGAATCTCAGTCCTTACACATGCCAGGCAATCACTTTCCCACCAGATCTCACTGTAAACCCTCATAGTTAATTCCTGCTGAAGGCTTTGCTATCTCATTGCACATATGATGAAATTTACATTCATAAAACTGTAACATTCCCTGGTGTTCCACAGCCTCCAAGTCCACTAGTCTTCTTACAAACCATAGCTTACCTTTGAGCAGTTTATAGTTAGGAGGCTTTTTTTTTTAAAAAAAAAAAACAGCAGTTCTCCTAGTCAAAAAGGGACAAAACAACCAAAAAGTCCTCAGTGACAGCAAAAAAAAAAAAAGTAAACAAAACCACACAACCAAGCAGCAGTAAATAACCTGCAGACTTGAGTCAGCAGCTGGGTTTTTCCTAAGATTCAGCAAGTGTCAGCTTTGCTCTCTTGGACTCTGAGTTTCAATTGCACTGAAAGCCCCAGAGGTGGGCATGCTGATGCCACAGGGGCAGCATCCAGTGGTACTGCTCAGGGGCCAGGGTAGTCCTGCTCCACTGACATGCCTGGCCAGGCAGCTGTTCACGTGAAACAATGCCCAGTCTGAGCAGGAATGCCTACCTAGGTCTGCCTACGCAAGTCATTTCTCTCTGATTAATGCAGGTTTAATGTCCAAGGTCATAAACCGCTTAGAAGGGAAAAGAGAATAAGTTAATCCATGCTATATCTCTGGCTACCAAAATGTGGTAGATTCTGCTTCATACCATGGTTTGTGAGTCTGTACAAATTTCTTGCTCTCTGAACCATGGTATTTCTTTGTGCATAAAGTGTGGATAGTAAACTTTTCTTCAGGAGGTGTAGCAATTAAAGATCGTGTATGAAAAGAGCACAATGTATCAGAGAGTCTTGGAAAACAATAGGTGATATTATCATCATACTTACAATAACCCTCATAATCCTTTTGTCACAACTCAATTCTTTCTTGATTTTTTTCTTTCTGGACGCTCTTGTATTATGGACATGTGCTCTTTCACTGAGCTACACCTCCAGCCTCCTCCATTCTATTTTAACAGCAATCATGTATGATGAACCTCACAGGTCTCTAGTTCAGGTTATCTTGGTCCAATGAATTAAAAACTTAATGCTTAGATGAGTACTTGGTGGAGATGTGGAAACCAGAACATATGCCATTGGGTGACTATTTAATTTGGGAACTGATGCTCTCTGAATCCCTTAGGACAAGCTTTGATCTAAACATCCCTGGCCAAATAAGCCTCAAAATGAAACACTTCATTTTCCTTAAATAATAAAATTTGATATCAAACATTTTGCTCCTTTTAGAAGTCAAATTTTAACTCCATTTAGATTTTTTCATTCATTTCATTGCAATTTCTCTTCTCTGTGTACATGGGCATAATTTGTCCATTTCTGTGGGTGCACAGCACAGAGGCCTATGGTCAGTGTCTTCTTTCATGACTCTTCATCTTATTTTCTGAGACAGTTTCTCTCACTGAACCTGGAACCTGTGAAAGGTCCTAGGCTCTGATTCCTGCACTGGGATTGCGGACACATTCTCTACCTTGCTTTTTATGTAAGTGCTGGAGATCTGAAGTCAGGTCCTTGTGCCTCTGCAGAAAGCCCTATACCCCCTGAGCCATCTCCTTAGCACACTGTTTCTCATGAGGGCCAAGGAATTCTAGTGCCCCTCTCTGCAACACTAAGTCCTTCGTCTTGGCTTTCCATTCTATGAATTATATCAAAACAATATGCTTCAAAGAACATATATTTCCCTATGTCATGATGATTCCACCAGATTTAGATTTATGCCTCCTCCATCATTTGCCTCAGGAAGTGTGTGTGTGTGTGTGTGTGTGTGTGTGTGTGTGTGTGTGTTTATTTGACCCTATCATTCACCTCAAGAAGTACTTAATATTTTTACTTACTTTCTTTAGCATTATATTTAGATCTAATACTCAGTAAGAAAGTCTATATAATGAACCCATACATTATGCCATATTTGAGAGGTTCTGGTGAGTTTTTAATGACTTTGAAGACAAAAGTAGAAGGGTTGATATGGATGACCCATCCACAGCTGCTCCCCACTTTAACCACTTAGGACTCGCTTTGTTAACTACTGCCCCCTGCACAAAAGAAGGTTCTCTGATCAAAGTTGATAGCAGCACAAATCTATGGGTAAAAATATAAATATTTCACATGTGATTTGATGGCAAGACCATTTAGCTAAATAATAGTGGTTGCCCCTGGAGCCTATGATCTCATTAGTCATGAGCTTTCAACTCTGCTTACAATACCAGCATTAACTCTTTCCTGTGGATTTAAATCCAATCAGAAAGTGGCTGGCTACTTTTCATACCACTTTGAACCATTAAACGCATGTTGCCACCTGGTCAGCGAATTCTGAGTAAGACCACTGACATCTTTTCTCTCCCAGCCTCCTGGAAAGTACTAATTAGCACTATGTATTCAGTTTTTTGGTCAGTTCAAGGTTCATGTCCCTTTGTTCTATGTCCAAAGTGAGTAGTAGTTTCAACAATAAGTTCTTGTATAGTTATAGGGGTCAGCCAAGAGCAATTGCAGTAGCCTGTGTCATTTTGGATGCCTCGGGGACCTCCTTGACCAACAACATTTAGGAAAGTATTTCATTCTTGGCACTGAGATTTCCATTTCACCATTTATATCTTCTGGAAGCATCATTCTCCATCCATGCAGGGATACTTCTTTCCAAATTCTCTCTTTGAAATATATTATATGCTTTTAATTAGCTTACAAGCTAGATATCCATATCTTCATGTATTCTTAATTTTGCCTAACTAGTCTTTACTCTTTCTTCCCCCCAAGCTCCATATATTCACTTAAATCTTTAACCCTGAGCATGTCTCTAAGTCTCAGAGAACATCACAGAGGATGGGCAAGAAAGAATGTAAGGACTGGTAGATTAAAGGAGAACTGTGAAGTGCCAACTTCTGCGCATGACATGCTATTACATTCATCAGCTCACAGCAGCTATGGTTACTCAAACAATGCCCGTACATGATCAAGCCAGTCAAAATTTCAGCATGGATGGGAAAGAGACCCCTGTGGCTCTACTACCACCAGGGGAATCATTGACATTTGATTGATGATGGGGAGACTTACTCTCCTTAGGGTATATGCTGCTGGTATGTGGACCATGCCCCATTGGATAACAGCACCCATGTACACATGGACAGTGCTAGTTGGACTTGGAAGGGGGACTAATAACAACAAAAGTAAATAAAAAGGAGACATTAAACAAGGAAGAGATATGATTGGGCTACTATAGGCATGGAGGAGGTAGTGGTAGATCAAACTCATCGATATACATTGCATTTTTGTACCAAACTTAAAAAGAATGAAAATATGTTTAAAAGTAGAAAGATTGAGATAGGATGAAAAAAGTGAACAAGAGAATAGATTCTGGCATGAAATGCATCAGGGCACACATTTGAGTATTTGGAGATGGGGACATGTATGGTGAAGTAATAAATAGAATTTACTTCTAAAATAAAATTTGGGGAGCTGGGAGGGTTGCTCAGTGGGTAAACATGCCCGTTGCCAAGCATAATAACCCGAGTTTGATTCCTTAGTCCCATATAGTGGAATAAGAGAACCTACCCCCCCCAAATTGTTTTCAGATTTCCACATTCACACCATTTTGTTCCCCCAAAATAAATAAATGCATAGATAGTAATTTTCAATCAAAGCAAAACTCAACATGTGGAATTAAAGATTCAGAATTTTTATTTTTACTGAGAGAATATTTCCATTTAACTCTAAAATTTAGAATACATGCTGTAACTGGTAACTGAAGAAGCATGGGGATCAGCGATTCAGTAAAATATGGCCGAGCTGATATGGAATTAATAATTCTTCGGCATCTTGTGCTTGCAGACTCTATAAACCCAGTTCTCCTGTGTGGTAGATTCTTGCTGTTCAGAGGAAGAAATTAAGGCTCAAAGAACTAAAACGAAATAATTCACTAAATGAATGACCTTTAGATGGTTATGTGTTTGGAAAGTGCCAATACTCAGTTAACACCCCTCTAGGGTCTCTTGACTGGCTCAGTGCTCACTCTATCCCTCACTGTGTGATATGAGGGAAGTTTCATAATCCACAGCGCTTCAGTTTCCTCACCTGTACAGTGTCGGACTGGATGGAGAACTGTGTAATCTAAAGACTCCCTGAGCCTGAGGAGTGTGTGAGTCTGATTACAAAGATTGGCTGTTTATGCACCAATCAGAGTTATTGAATAAACACCTCCCTACTGGGTCATGGTAGGAGGGGAGGGCAAAAGTTAAACAGTCCAGCAGACTTTGATGAGAGAGCTATAAAAACCGTGCTCTCCGAGTAGATCCATCCTCTTTGGCAGCTGCCACCTCACACAGCTTCTGACATCTCCATCAGAAGACTCCTCTCCTGCACTGTAAGTAAAAGGACTTCCTCTGAATACCTGGCTTGGACCAGCTGCGTTAATGACAGCTCTGTGCCTGGAGAGGGGAACGTGTGTTTGCCTGGTAGTGTCTAAAACCTTGATGAATCTGCTTCTCTTTCTCTCTCTCTCTCTCTCTCTCTCTCTCTCTCTCTCTCTCTCTCTCTCTCTCTCTCTCTCTCTCATACTCATTCACACTTTTTCTGAAGCTGACAAATATGCTCCAGGTGAATGGGCAGTTACTTTTGGCCTGTGTGAGGCACCTTGAAGTCTTTTATCTTGGAAAATAACTGTAAACGCCTTTTTTTGTTTTGGGGTAGGATCCTAATCAGGTTAGATTTCTGGCCATTTCCATTCTCTCTTTTTCTAGCAACTGCTTGTTGTGACATTTTGTTTATGTGTCTACTGCCTCATGTCATTATTCTGTGTACCGCCCCGACACCTACTGATGGTACTAGTGCTTTTTTTGTCACACAAATGTTCAATGTACCACTGGAACCTTTGCTCTTTGCCTTCTCCTGGGTTAGACACTTGAGAGTGATCATCTTCAATTATGAATTCCCAAGCCTTCCAACACACTTGATGTTTTCCCTAGCATTTTCTACTTGAACTAGACACTCTGAGAGCCATGCAGTTCAGACATTAGAAATTAAATCCTCCTGGTTTACGTCAGTGTGTTTCCTCTACTATCTTAAAAACAGTCATGCCGAGAGAATATGGTGTGTTTTATAAAAAGCCCACTTCAACCAATTTCCTGGTCTCAGCCAGGTTTTAAACTCTGTTGCTGTGGTATTAGTACTTTAGGTAAGGTATATCTTGGGAGCACATAGGTCCAGGCTAGAGTTGGAGGGGATAGGACAGGGAATGGAGTATGCCTGAACACCTAAAGTCCCTTTGGTCTAGGGCAGTTTGGCGTAAAGAGCACTAGCAATCAGGCTGACTATGACAGCCCTAAGTCATCTTATCATGTTTAGCAGCAGGGTAGGTGACAAAGCTATACACATCCTCATTCTCCCATACACTTAAGTGTTGTGGACACAGCTGGGTAATTACGGACTTTCAATGAGTTTCAGCTTCACCTCTGTGTTTATCTTGAAAATCCACCAGTCTTGAGCATAGAGAAACCAATGGACTCTGTTCTTATATTTCTCTAGTAATTAAACATCCACATCTTACAAATGACTGACTGAAAGGAAGGCAGAAAGAACCACATTGCAAGATTCCATCCACTCTTTTGCAGAAAGACTAGAAATAGGGTTCTAACTCAGAAGCCATTAAGATGTTCACAATCACAAAACATAACTCTGGTCTTTTGGGCCTTAGGTTCCTCATCTTTAAGGTGGTAGGTTTGATATAAATATTTCTGAGGCCAATGGAGCTCTGCCTCAATATATTGTCTCATCATGTATGCTAATATATATACCCTTTCCATGATTTATATATGCAGTCAAACACTGTAAAGAATGTTTGCAACAAAACATGAGATCTCCCCACTCTATTCCACTCTGCAGAAGGAACAGAGTGGCTCTATTTAGAAAGACTAACAAATAGTATATTGCTATAATTTCTTCTGTTGTTTTTTAATTAGGACAATAGTATGCATTACACATTTCTCTGTTGGTTTTTTTTTTTAACTTGATAATTAAATTAACCTGCTTCCCATCACACTTTAAAAAAAATGACTTGGGACCTCAGAAATCAGATTTAGAGGTATAAAATCCATTATTTATCATTATCCACACCAGCCTGATATTTGTCTCCCAGTTGTGAACATTGACCAGTAACTGTTTTATGATTAACTGAGGAGCAAAATTTGTGCTGATGTGGTACAGACCTTTAGTCCCTTTGTAGAAGTTTAACTTGCTGTAAACAGGATGAGTTGGACTTGACTTTTCCCTGTAATTTTTGTTGAGTAGGCATGCCCAAAAGGAAGACAATAGCCTGATAGTAACAGAAATAGGGATGCCCTTTTGTGCCTTTTGGGTGATTACTTTAATTTCAAATGTTAGAACACAGAACACAAATACCTTGTATTCTCCTATTATTTATAAAACATCTTCATACTGTATCATACAGTTTAACAAACTTACATTTTGAGCGACTACAGTACTCAGAGGTTGCTTATGAGTCACTGGTAGTCAGATAACCAGAGAAGATATTAGAGTCAGTTAATTAATATTAAAATATAACTCAGAGACCTTTTATGACTTGCCCAGAATCCTAACTAGGGAAGCAGAGCTAGTTCTTGAACCAAACCCTGTTTAATGAACTGGCAGCAAGTCTCCATGTGAATGTCAGATGTCTGTAAATTGACAATATCTTGATGTAATAATTCTTAGTCCAAGGTACACTAGGACTGTCATTAGGGCATTAGAAATCATCTCAGGTTAGTTCATTCCTAAGTCCTTCCACCAAACCTACTCTTCCCTTTGAATAAAAGGAAGCACCACTATTTCCCTTAACCTTGTACATTATTAGGTACTGGCCTGACAAACAAATAATTTAGATGATCATATATTTTTTCTTAATCAAGTGATAGTGTTTTAATAACTTTTCTATTGCCATGACAAAATACCACGATCAAGGCAATTTGTAAAAGAAAGCATTTAATTTGGACCTCAGAGTTCCAGAGGGTTAGAGTCCATGATGAGCACAGTATGGAGCTTGGTAGCAGGCAGGCAAGCATTGGTACCTGAGAGCTTACCTCTTGGGACACATCCATGAGACAGAGAACTAGCTGGGAGTGATAAGGGCTTTCGAAGGCTCAAAGCCATCTCTTAGTGACACATCTCCGACAATGCCACACCTCCTAATCTTTTCTAATTAGTTCCAACAACTTGGGTCTGAGTATAAAATATATGGGCTTATGGGGGTCATTCTCATTTAAACTACCACACCAAGAGTCAAAATTGAACTGCTTTCTGGCACTACTGTGAGGAATAAATTGCATGTCAAGCGATTGGCAGCATGCTTGACAATAGACAATAATGTGCTATTATTACTGGATCAGTTTTTTTCTTTTGTGTTATTATGGGCATTTTCTGGTAACTGTTCATTTATTTGTACCAACACCTAAACTGAAGAGGAAAATTTTTAACCTTGATTTGAAGGTAACTACTCTACTTGGCCTTTGCCAGTCTAAAGTCTAGATCTGGAGCTAAAAGTCCTTGATTTTAGACATAATATATAAACATGGAAAATGTCATCTTCCTGTGACTGTGACTAGAAGTAGTTTTAGAAATAATTTTCTTTAAATATGTTGCCCACTGGTTTGCCCTAGTTCCCAATGACAGTATAGGGCTAGAGCAAGAATTTGTAGTGACGTAGAGGGGAGCCACAGTGAGATTTTCTCATGATTTGTTCAGCAGACATCAATTCCCTGTATGAAGGGACAGAGTCCCAAAAGCTTTTCCCAAAGGGATGAATGGGAAGAGTGGCTAAAAGATAAAGCTGGGTGGCAAGTTAGCCTTGGGCTACTCCCAAAAAGGCTGCTTGGTGTATGTCATTATCTCTCTGTGCCTAGCAGCGAAGCTAAGAATAAGTGCAGCAGAGACCACCATGCGACTTCAGCAAAGGCCAGAACCCCTAGTCCAAAGGTTCCTGGGAAAATTTCACAGTGGTGTAACCCAAGTAGTCTCATAGATGACTAAATATAAAAAGAGTTAACCCAGTGCCTCACTTGCTCTAACCAAAAGTCAGAGGTTAGTTTTAAGGACAAGCATACATTCCTCTCTTAAAATTGTTCCCTAGAGAATAATATGCTGGGATTAGAGACTAACAAAGAAAAGTGGGGGATAGTCATTGCCATTCAGAATACTCTGAAGCACCAGAAATCCACAGGACAGAGAGCCAGTCTGTTAATTAACTTTCTTCCATTTGCCAGATTTTAGTGGATCGACAATCAGCTGGTTTGGCCTCAGGGTCAGTGATACCCAAGACCTCCTAAGAAAGCTTCTGCTTAAGGTCACCATGAATATTTGACCTCTTACCTTCATCTTGAACATCTGTCATCTTATCTTCATCCATCACGAGTGACTACAATTACTCAGGCAAAGGAGACTCAATAGGTCTCACTGGAAATGGACCAGAAGTGTCAATGGAGTCCATATAGACTAGACTGAACATTTAAACCATCCTGGACACTAGTCCACTGGAGCCACCCACAGTTCTGTGAACAGTTGCTCTGTATTCTTTTCTAGATCTGTCACCATGGCCTACCGATTTCCAGCCCTCACCTCAGAGCAGAAGAAGGAGCTCTCAGACATTGCCCAGCGCATTGTTGCTAATGGGAAGGGCATCCTGGCTGCAGATGAATCTGTAGGTGAGTGTAAGAAAGTCATGCCGTACAACAGCACATACATGCTTTTACACCAAAAAAAGGCAACTTGATAGGCAGTCTCCTTCCTCTCACAGGAAGGAAAGGTTTAGGCACTCACAGTTGGTGAGTATGGACCTTTAGAGCCCTAAAATCTTAATAAGAAGATTCTAGAATACCAAGGGAAGAAACTCAAGTCCTCATATTAGGAATCCATCCTGTAGAAGTCAGAAATTTAATAATCAAGGAGAAGCTAGTAATAATTGATATTTTTATAATTGCATTTCAAGAATAGGGTCTTGAGAACTTGCCCTGAAGGGAAATAGAAAATAAGCTAGATTTGGCTTGCAAAACAGGACTGGGTAGGCAGACCTGCCTCATCCGAGCTTGGACTTGTTGCTAATGAGAAGTTGGTACAGATTCAGCCAGCTTAGTCAAGGAGACATATGGTTAGAGAAGGACTTGTGGCTGAGGTAATCACAGGATAGTAAACCCAGAGCAGAGCTGGAACAGTCTGGCATAGTCTACCCTTAAATGAGAAGAGCTAATGTTACAAGCTGTCCCATTCCTCATTCTTCTGCATAACTAGCCAGTGAGATTTAGGCCTGAGAGGCAAAGAGCTAGAGGACCTTCCACATCCCAAGGATCTTTCATGTCCAGGTGATCCTGCATGGCAGCCTGTAAACTTCCCAGTCACCAATTTTAGAGCAACTGACGCTTCCTTCTTTGAAGACCAAAACCCAGAAAGGAACTTCAAAAATCTGGGTTTAAAGAAGTGAAGGGGTTTTCTCTTTTCCTCCTGATGGGGACTTTTTATTTTATTTTATTTTTATTTTATGTGAATTAATGCTTTGCCTGAGTGCATAACTATGTAAGGGTGTCAGATCTTGGAATTATAGACAGTTGTCAGCGGCCATGTGAATGCTGGGAATTGAACTCAGGTCCTCTGGAAGAACAGTCAGTGCTCTTAACCACTGAGCCATCTTTCCAGCCCCTGATGGGAAAGACAGCAGGATAGCACTGGCTTGCTTCTCCTCATGCTACCTTTGACCCATCTCTAGGTACCATGGGAAACCGCCTACAGAGGATAAAGGTGGAAAACACTGAAGAGAATCGCAGGCAGTTCCGAGAAATCCTCTTTACTGTTGACAGTTCCATCAACCAGAGCATCGGGGGTGTGATCCTTTTCCATGAAACCCTCTACCAGAAGGACAGCCAGGGAAAGCTGTTCAGAAACATTCTCAAGGAGAAGGGAATTGTGGTGGGCATCAAGGTGAGCACTCTCGTTCCTACTTCACCCTGTCTTCTCCTATGCACACACCCAGCACCGCAGGCAGTACATGACTGAACTCAGCAATGTGCCTTCATTTCCCACCCTTTCCCATTCTCCTTCCCTGATGGAGACCCAGATCCTCTCCCAGGCTGCTATTCCAGTGCTCTCTTTTCAACCAGGATTTTGCTAGCAATTTAATCACTCTGCATCCCTATTTTCTCATTTTCTTGAGACTCTTAGTACATACTTTATGCATAATATAAGGATGAAATGAAGTTTTAAAACAGATGCTGTCTTGTAGCTTTTCTACCAACAGCAGTTATATTTATTAAAGCGCCTGTTCCGTCTTCTTCCTGAGTCTTCAGCAGAGCATGCAGTTCTCCAGTAAAAAGTAGCATTCGTTGAGTACACACAACTGCAAGCACTTAATCCCTCACACAAAATACCGAGGTAGATTTAATTCCTGTCCTTATTTGAGAGAGTAGGAATGAAAACGGAAGCCTATAGGGTGCTGTCACTTGTTTGCACCCAGACTACCTATCTCTATGTTACTTTGAACAGAGTCACGTCCTTAATCTTTTGACCTCCTGTCTGAACACAGTGCCTGGAGGAGCACAGTGTCAGTCCTATGTTCAAAGCAGGTTAGTTATCTTCTGCTGTGAGCTGAACTGTGCCCCCTAGCGACCCATATGCCTTCCTAATGTGCTAGCTTGTGAAAGAAGAGAACAGCAGCAGGAACTTTGCTGTCTCAGTCCCATTTGACATTTGCCAACTTGTTCATTGTGTTTATCTACAGTTGGACCAAGGAGGTGCTCCTCTTGCGGGAACAAACAAAGAAACCACCATTCAAGGTAAGAACCTTGCCTACTGATGAGACAAAGAATGCCATGTAGGCTGGAGTTGAAGACCAGTGAAGGACGAAAGGGAAGAAATATGACTATTTCTAATACCAGTGAATATAGCTGCATATGTGTGCTCTTGTTTTCTCCCTCACCCCAACGCTGCTCAGTGCTGGACATGAAACCCAGGGGTTTTCAAACATCACTAGCAAAAGCTCTGTCACTGAGGTACATACATATCCAGCCCAGATTGCCTGCCTGCCTTCCTTCCTTCTTCTCCCTTCCTTCTTTCCTCCCTCCCTCCCTCCTTTCTTTCTTGCTTTCTTATACCCTTCACCCACTACAGATTGAACCTGGGACCTTAAGAATACTAGGCAGTGTTTCCACAGCTAAACTATATCCTTAATACTGTTTTTCTTTTGTATGATGTGTGTGCATATGTGTGCATGCATGAGCATGCGTGTACCTGTACCATGCTGTGTATGTGGAGGTCAGAAGAAAACTTGGGAGAATCGATTCTTTCCTTCCAGTATATAAATTCTGAGGCTCAAATTCAGGTTGCCATTAATAGTAAGCATCTTTATTTACTGAGTCATGTGGTCAACCTTATTTTGGGTTTCTAAGATAGAGTCTCACTTTATAGTCCAGGCTGTCCTGGAACTCCAAGAAACACCCTGCTTTGGTCTACATAGCACTGAATTGTGGGAATAATCTAGATTAACCAGCTTTATGTGGTACTTGGTACCGAACCCAAGGCTTGCATACAGGGCAAGCACTTGAGCTGCATCCCCACTACACCAGTCCCACCTCTTCCATTTAATCACTGTGTGACTTTGGGCCAGTCTTTAGTTTTGTCGCAATTAAATGGGTTACAGTACCTACTTTGCAGAATCGTTATCTCGGACAATGAACATGTAGTGCTTACCTCAGTATGTTGCCTACAACAGATACTCTGCACCTGGAATCACTGTTTTTACAGAAAATGGCAGGAGCAGTAGAGAGAAAGGCGTCTGGTTTGGGGGTCAGTTTGGATCCTTGTGCCATAGCGTTACACAGATCCTTTTGGAAGGCTGTTCTCTAAGTTAGCCCACCAGCAGGGTGGGTCAGCAGAATCTTAACCTCAGCTTCACTTTTCAGTGTTTAAAATTGATGGTCAAGACATTTAAACACCACAAGAATCAATTTCCACATTCATGAGGATTGTTTTTGACTTCAAGTGCTTTAGTTTTTTTCTTAGAGTATATGAAATATGAATATCAAAACTGAAGTCATTAAATCCAGGCCTTCTGGCTCTGCACTGTGATCAATGTTTATTTGCTTGAATATTCTCTGTTCTCAAAGATAATCCATTGGAAAATTCCTTCACTTTATCAGGGGCCTCATGAGCCAGGTACAAGGTACAAAGTCTTTTTTATTTTTCCTATTGTAACTTTCAGGGCTTGATGGCCTCTCTGAACGCTGTGCTCAGTACAAGAAAGATGGTGTGGACTTTGGGAAGTGGCGTGCTGTGTTGAGGATTGCTGACCAGTGTCCCTCCAGCCTTGCTATTCAAGAAAATGCCAATGCTCTGGCTCGCTATGCCAGCATCTGTCAGCAGGTGCCAGCTTTTCACCTTGAGCTGAAAAGTAGATTATTCCTGTCTTCAGACCTCTTTCAATTTCATTATAACCAAGCAAATCTCTCTTCTTTGCTTGCTAATATATATGAATATATATTATACATACATATATATCATATTTTATTACTTTAACCATAGCCTACATGTATTGGGAGAACCCTGGTTCCCAAGCCAGTAGGAGTCCTATTAAACTATGACTTCAGGATGATTGCTATCATTGGCTCCTCTCTACTACTGTTCTATAGCCAAATCTTAAAAATTATCAGACACTAGAGCAGTGGTTCTCAACCTTCCTAGTGCTATTACCCTTTAATACAGTTTCCCATGTTGTGGTGACCCCAACCATAAAAGTACTTTATTGATACTTTAAAACTATACTTTTGCTACTGTTATGAATTGTAAAGTAATCAGTATCTAATATGCAACCTCAAGGGGGTTAGGACCCACACGTTGAGAAACATTTTTCTAGAAGAAGAAAATATCTCATTTATTCTCCATAATGCCCAAGTGATGATCATCTTAAATCCCTAGCTAGAGGGTGGTCTGAATTTGGACAGAGTTTCAATTCAACATGTTTTTTATAGCATGGTGCCTGGATGCTAACATTCCCAGCCAACATATGCTGAAGTAACACTGGGTTAGAGTTAAATTTTATTTGTAAATGTAGGTATTTTGTTAAGATCACTGGAGCTGTGGGTACCTGGATATTCTCAGTAAGAACTGTAAGTTCTCCTTCAGTTCCTTAACTCATATTATAAAGTATTTTTTACTGTTAAACTTGATGGTCCTCAAAGGCTGCCCACTAGTTTCTTAAATAGCTAGAATGGTCTGCTAGAATAATATATAGAAATTAAAGATTTGCATTTGCAAACTTATTCCAGAAAAGCTTTTCTTTTAACTTCACTTCTGTGTGGGTGTGTCTACCCTACAAGTGCTCAGCAGATACTCTATATGTTTCTTTTTATCACCTTCAACTAAATTGCATAGCATTTCTTCCTAACACCTTCCTTTTCTATCAGCCACATCTGTTAGCTGCCCCCTAGCAGAGGACCACAGTGAGCATTACTTAATTTTTGTGCCTCCTCCATTTTCTTTTTCAGAATGGGCTGGTACCTATTGTTGAGCCAGAGGTGCTGCCTGATGGAGACCATGACTTAGAGTACTGCCAGTATGTTTCTGAGAAGGTAGGTTTGAAACATAAAGCTCTCTATTCCAGTTAAATTTTTTTTAATTAAAAAAAGCTTTTATTTAAACATAGCTGAATTTCAAAAATAATCATTAGTTTAATGTCATTATATTGCTTTGGAAAGGTAAAGAGGTGTTTATCAGCCTTTCACAGTTTAGTGTATAGTATCTGTTAGAAACAAGATTTGGAATGCATAGTCCTTTTGCCTACTGTAGGTCCCAGGGCAAGGCATATTGCCTCTTTTGGACCTCAATTCCAAGTGTACACTACCTTATAATATAAGGTTTACATGATAAATTGTAAACCATATTGTTTGTGTGGAATTTTCTAAACCAGTCATCGTAGTTCTAAAAGATGGTAATTTTCTTTGTAAATCATAATAAAGTAGTTGCCTTACCTGTATTTCTTCATTGTAAAAAAATTATGTGGTCTGAAATAACTGAAATAACAGTGTAAAATAACTGTTCCTAAAATGTATATTATTATGATCATTAAGATTCCAAAGAAAACCGGAGGAGAATATAGATGTCTCAAACTACTGAATCAAGGCAGTCTCAGATGATGGCATTGACCAGGGAAATGAGAAGAGAAGAATGAGGATTCTTAGGAAACAGAGCCATGACAGTAGTTCATACACAGGAACAGCTAGAGGTAGATATGGTCCAGTGTGGTTAAGCTCAATAACAGTTTGCAAATACACGGCCCAGAGGAGACCTGGAGATCTCAGAAGCTTTGAATGAGAGACACATGGAAATTACTTTATCTTACATCCTTGCCAAAATCATGTGATTCTAGAACTAACCAAATTTCATCTATTTGGTCTCCTTGTTTTTCAGGTCCTGGCTGCTGTCTACAAGGCACTCAATGATCATCATGTTTACCTAGAAGGTACTCTGCTAAAACCAAATATGGTGACTGCTGGACATGCCTGCAACAAGAAGTATACACCAGAGCAGGTGGCTATGGCCACTGTCACTGCTCTCCACCGCACTGTTCCTGCAGCTGTTCCTGGTAATGCCTTCTTTCTCTTCAGACTGAAGGTCTAAGCTCTTATCCTTTGGAGGAGAGCCACAAATGTGTATTTGTGTGCAGCCTGTTTGCATCCTTAGAACAAAATACTATCTTCTGCCTCACAGGCATTCCATACTTCATCTCCTACTGTGTGGTGCCAAATTCCTTCAGTCAATCTGAAGACTCACATATATATATATTTTCTCAACATTTCACTGCTCTCCTTATTAAAGACCCTCTTTTAAGCCCAACTAGCTCCAGCAAGGGCATACTGACTTCTGTGGTACAGTCTCAATAGACGATTAGGACATTATCCTTTTAGGCTTATTGCTTGCTTTTTCCCCTCCAAGCTAGGACTAATATAATAGAATGACTTCTCTCATTTCAGGTATCTGCTTTTTGTCTGGAGGCATGAGTGAGGAAGATGCTACACTCAATCTTAATGCTATCAACCGTTGTCCTTTGCCAAAGCCTTGGAAACTAAGTTTCTCATATGGAAGAGCCCTACAGGCTAGTGCACTGGCTGCCTGGGGTGGCAAGGCAGAAAACAAGAAGGCAACTCAGGAAGCTTTCATGAAGCGAGCCCTGGTAAGAAGCTGCTCACTTTTCTCTTCTTCATAGAGTTCATATGTGGGGCCTGACAGTCTTGCTTGGAGAAGCATTATTCCTACAGTCTATGAATGTTCCTACAGATAGTATCTATTATGTATTAAAAATGTGATATAACAGCTAAGTAGTAGTATGTTTGGGATTAGAAAGTGCTTTGAATTTTCTAACCTAATCAGACAGTTGATAGAAGATAGAAAGTCAAGCCACTCAGAGGGAAGATTAGAGAGATCTAAACTTGAGATGCCTTCCATTTGGAAATATAAACAAGAAGGGATATGGTGAAAATCAACAATTATATAGTACAATGAACCAGTAATCCTCAACAAAAACTTTATAATAAAGAATAGAAAGGGGGTCATTTAAGAATTTTGTTAGGAATTTTAGCAATCAGCACTAATGGGACTCAGTGGGTTATTAACAAAAACTAAAAAGGGCAGGACCTGAATCATAGAAGAGAAATATTCAGTATTCCTGAAGAAAGTGGGAAAGAGAAATTGAGGTTCTATCTATCTATCTGTCTATCTATCTATCTATCCATCCATCCACCCATTGTCCATTCATCCATCCATCTATACATTGTTTACATGTATGAAAATGTCAAAAAATAAATAAAAGATATTCTATATGATAACAAAAGAATATTCTTGGAGAAAGACCCAGAAAGGTGTTCAGGAGTAACAAGAATTAAAATAAACTTTAGTCTACTAGTAAATTTATGTTTTAAGTATGCTCAATGAAACAAGTACTGGGGTGACCAAAGCAAACACAGGTACTGTACTCGGAGAGTCTGGAGTTTAAAGAACCAGGATGGTGTAGATAAATGTAAAGTAAGAAGAACCTGAAATAAGAGTGAGATTAGGGAATGAGGGTCATTGAAAATCAAAGGACCAGGAGGATTGTAAGAGACTATTAATTGGTCTTAGAAAGACATGAAGGAAGGAAGGGATGGGCAATAAGTGACATGCCCCTCAAAAGTTAACAAGGAAGAACTCATAGAAGGTGGTACCAACAGCAATATTCAGTGTCATTATTATAAAGAGCATAAAAATCCAATGGATTATTATCAATAATAATCAAATGGGCAGTAGAGAGTATCAAGCCAGGGGCTGTGGTTCCTTAATTCAGTATTCCTCTTATGTTTGTTTTTTAGGCCAACTGCAAGGCAGCCCAAGGACAGTATGTTCACACGGGCTCGTCAGGTGCTGCAGCCACCCAGTCACTCTTCACAGCCTCCTACACTTACTAGATCCTGTTATTCACCTGCCAGGCTCCAGTTCTCCTCAATATTTTGGTTGGAGAGCTGAAAGGCTTCAGTCAACCCTGGAAATCTGATAAAATTTGATTGAACTGCTTGAAACACAACATATGTGAATCATAAGCACAGCAGAAAAGCTGAGTCAGCTGTTGAAACATGAATATGAGCATGTCACACAATAGTCTCTGAATACCTCCAGTTCCCCATGTTTCAGAAGTGCATCCAAGAAAAAGCAAGCTTTAAAAGAAAGCCAGTCCTCCGTGCACACATCAACTGCTAAGAAAAACATCTCAGAAAGTTGCGGGGTGGAGAAGGGCATTTTAATGAACATAATTACCAGGGGTTGGTTATAAAGGATCAACAGCAACAGAAAAAGAAATAAAATGTGTATAAATCTTCAGTTGGTACTGTTCACTTGTCTCCTCTTATTGATGTACTCTGGATTTTATTCTCTTTGACTATGCTAGACATGACTGCAGTTAACAGTCAAGATTCTCAGCTTTGGATATTCACTGAAGTTAAATGGCCGTTGTTTTCTGTTTGCTGAGTGACACTGGAAACTCGATCAGATTAATTAAAAATTCTTTTGGTGATCCCAGTATGCAGTCATGCATGAGAATAGCCAGTCTAGACTTCTAGTTTGAGGATATTTGAAAATACTAAGCTGCAATAGACAATCATTTTATCACAGCATATGGAGTGCAAAGAGTGACTTAATGCATATTCTGGCTTGGTGCATTCCTCTCCAAGTACTCAGGCTTTGTGATATGCAAATACATTTCCCTCTCAAAGTCTTAATTGTTTTTTAGGTGTGCAATAAACAATAGTCACATAATTTTAGTTTTTGGCTGTCAATGTTCAGAGTTAGTTTTCAAAAAATGTTTTAAGAAAATCATAATTACAAGAGGATTTAAACACTAAAACTTTGGACAACACAGAAAAAATGAGTTAGGATATATGATGAATAGAAAAGAGGAACAGCAAAGAAAATTAGAAATACTACATAAAACAGGTATATTAAGAAGTAATGTTTTAAATGATGAAGGAACTAGACATAATTAAAAATAAATACCTATAATTAAAATATAGGAAGTAGCAAACTAAATTTCTTGAATAATATAAAGACAAATGGTACTACATTAAGTAAATAGAAATAGAAGGATAAAGGTTTGATTTCGAGAAATAAGAGAATTCATTCAAGGAGATTTTTTCTAAGACCTGGAATTGAAGCATAAGAAAGTAAACTTTACTTAATTTGTGCCATCTATATTTGAATATTTGTATCTATGTACTTCTCAGTACTTTCCTAAAAGCAACTATATTCCCCCAAGCAATTCAAACTTATCTTAATTATAAATCTAGGTCATTTAGCAAAGAGCTTCTGTTGTACAGATAGAGCACTTATATTACTTGTCAAGGAGCATACAGGTACTTTAATGCTGAGAAGTTAGGTTTAATGCTCTGCATTAACTTTATAATAAATACAGAGCCAGGGAGGAAGGTCATGGTAAAGTTGCTAACAGTTTCTTTTTTCTTTTTTTAAACTTTTTTCTCTTTTCTCTCCCTCCCTCCCTTCCTCCCTCCCCATTTTTCAATACAGGGTTTCCCTGTGAAACTTTGTAGCCTGTTCTGGAATTCTCTCTGTAAACAAGACTGGACTTGAACTCATGGAGATCCACCTGCCTCTGCCTCCTGAGTGCTGGGATGAAAGACATGTGCCATCACCTCCTGGCAGATCAACATTTCTTACTACGTTCATTTTAGGCAATAAGCAAAAATTTATGTTCTGCATTATGAATACTTGAGACAAAGATTATAATTTTTTCATCACTGGCCTTGAATAAACTTACCTTTCAGTTTGTCTCATTAGAGCTGATGAGGAGTACAGACCAGATAGTCTAGACTTTTCCCAATCTGTGAAAACACAGTAGGTTACTAGTGAAATTCTAGGTATGCAAAGGCATGCCTCACTGGAGGATATCAAGAAGCCACAATGAAAAATGGCACTACATGCCAGGGTCTGCAAGAATATGCAACAAATGACAACTGATATTAGCCCGGCCCTCAGATAAATAATTCTCTGAGGAGAATACCATTAAGCAAGGCTTACAAGACCACTGCCTATGAATAGCTGATTACTTGTGCCTGTAATCTTGTGTGCTATAATTCTCCCTTAATACAGCTGTGGGACTCTTCATACAGCTGTTGGCAGTGTGTTCCTCACTTCTTGGGCACAGTTATTTCTGTGAATTTGTAGAAGGATCATTTCTTCCTATACTGTGCAATTTTGATGAATAAAATATGGCTTCATAGTTAAGCCTTGCATAAGTTAAGTTAAATGATGAGAAACTTAGAATTTTGTTTTCTATCTTTAGCTAACCAACAAGGCAATTACACACAGTTAATTGACTTAAAACCTTAGAGCAAATTCAGACTAGACTAGTGTCTTTGTGAATAGATTAATAGATTGCAACTTAAACTTTCACAGACAATGCACAAGGACAGATTTGCAGGTGTCTGGTTTGTTGAATCAAAGTCTTTTAGACACAAAGCGACCTAAAATTACTATGCCAGTGTCTCTGGCCAGGTCTAGTTGATAATGTGGGCCAAAGACACTGGCATAATAATTTTAGAACTCCCTACTCAGATTTCTTAAGCAATTAATACCCTGCATGAACTTCTAATCTCAGTTTTATGGCATAGGATTCAAGGCTCAACTGACTATCTTTGTTTAAGCCCTAAAATTGATGTGAAAAACAATTGACCAATGAGACAAGACCAAAGAGAAACAGCTTTATGCTCAGATAAACTGTAGGAAAATTTTCACAAATAGGTAGGACTGGAGAGGATAGTCTGACTTCTCAGCCTTCAATAAAGTCACGAGCTTTCCTCCTTGTGCACTGGGGTTGCACAAAGAATAAGAAAATGTATTTTCAAAGTCCCTTCCCCTTCTCACCACATCAGGTCATTCTCTCTTCTCCACAACTCCCCATCCCCCCCACCCCGGACAGGCGGCAGGCGGCTTCTAGTCACAGAAGACAGTTGACTAAACCCAACAATGATGTATAGAAATATTCCTAGAAACAAAAATGCTATACCTATTCATGATTGCTCAGACCTATTGACACATCTCTGTAAACCAGCATATAAAAAATTATTCTGTGACACTCAAAAAAAAAAAAAAAAAAAAAAAAAAAAAAAAAAAAAAAAAAAAAAAAAAAAAAAAAAAAAAGAAAGAAAAGAAAAGAAAAGAAAAAAGAAAAAGAACATGTATTTTCAGGCTTGGGACACTTTTCAATGTCAGTCTTTGTTAGAAAGTCCAGAAGTGCCAGGGGCCATGAACCGTGGGCCCCTTGTCTGCTTCCCACGAGATGCCATGGTTACTCACAAACTGTGGATGGGGGTGAAACTCAGCAGCGCAGCAGCCATACTTCCCATTACAGCTGCGTGCTGGCCTGGGAAAAACTGGCACTTTTATGTTTTGCTAATCACTTTGCTCCACTGAAGAAATGTGGGTTAGCAATCAAAAAATGGGGTACAGTTCTAAAAAGGGAATTCTCAGCAGAGGAATTATGAATGGCTGAAAGGCACCTGAAAAAGTGCTCATCATCTTTAGCCATCAGAGAAATGCAAATCAAAACAACTTTGAGATACTACCTACCACCTGTTAGATTGGCTAAGATAAAAGGCACAGATGGCAGCCTATGTTGGAGAGGATGTGGATCAAGGGGAACACTACTCCATTGTTGGTGGGAGTGTAAGCTTGTTCAGCCACTTTGGAATGCAATATGGCGGTTTCTCAGAAAATTGAGAATCAATCTCCCCAAGGACCCAGCAATACCACTTCTGGGTGTATACCCTAAAGAGCACATTCACACTCCAAAGGTATTAGCTCAACTATGTTCATAGCGGCATTATTTGTAATAGCAAGAACCTGGAAACAACCTAGATGTCCCTCAACTGAAGAATGGACTAACAAACTGTGGTACATCTACACAATGGAATACTACTCAGCAGTAAGTAAAAATGATATCCTAAAATTTGCAGGCAAATGGATGGATTTGGAGAATATCCTCCTGAGCGAGGTATCACAAACCCAGAAAGATAAGCAGGGGATGTACTCACTCATTAGTGGTCTCTAAACAAACTAACAAGAAAAAAGTCAAGCGTGCCCAAGCTGCAAACCACAACCACTAAACAGCTTGGGATCAGAAACACCCTGGACTGACCCTTTGGATCCCACTACATCTATAGGAACACCTGACTCACTCTTGAGGGAGGGGGGACAAAACTGGATTTGCCAGGAGGGGAGACTGAACTAAGCTTTATTGGATCAGTGGGACCATGGGACTGTCTGCAGCCTGCCCAGGGAGGGGATGGGGAGTTGTGGAGAAAGAAAGGGTGACCTGATGTGGCAGGAGGGGGAAGAGACCTTGAATGGGGATATACAGGGTTAGGAAAAAAAAAATCCAGAGGGAAAGCTGAACACAAAGTAATTTTATGTGTAGCAAATTATTTGCATTATCACCCTTGATAAGTCATGCTTATGATTTTTATTTTCTTTATAGTTATTGTTAACTTATCAGCATTTTAAATTCAATTTACTGTTTTTCTTGATAAATACAAAAGAATAAAAAGAAAACATTTAGAAAAAAAGAAATGTGGGTTAGTACATGATTCATTAATTTCTCTGTTGTTTAACTTTTATCATTTGTAACCCTTTATAGTCCATTTCCTTAGGAGATAGCATTACAGCAACCACTCTTCCTATGGCCACAGCTGCAGCTGGTCACTAATCAGAAAGCTGACTAATTTTATTGTTCATGTTGCCCTTGTCGTTCACTCAAGGATGCAATGTGACCCTCAGATGTAGCTTTTGTAAATTTTTTATTGCTTAAAGTTTGCTGTTGAATGTACATACAAACTGTGTAGAGAGAAAATTAGAATCAAAGCTCTGGATAAATAAAGCATAGACCTTCATTTCATATGTGAATTTTTATTTCCTTGGATAGGTAAGAGTTATCCCTGAGTCCAGCTACTCTGATGGCATTTGATTTGCAACCCTGGTGCAGTTATGGGAGCTGGACTCTAAGGCTACAATAACTATGGTGGTATCCAGATAAAAATCCAGAGAATAGATAAGTAAAAAGTAAATTCAAACACTTACTATGGGTGGTGACACTCCCTGGGCAGGTGATTCTAGGTGGTAAAAGCAGGCTGAACAAGCAAATGTGAAGCAAGGCAATATGCTGCATTTCTCCATGGTCTCTGCTTCAGTTCTTGCCTCCAGATTCCTGCTTGAGTTCCTAACCTAACTTCCTGTCACAATAGAGTATAAGCTGCAAGATGAAAGAAACCCTTTCCTCCCCAAGTTGTTTATAGTCCTTCTGTCTTAGAACAGCAACAGACACCCTAACTACATACACAAGCTAGATTTACCATTAACTATGGATGAAAGGACACATTGCATTTTGTGGCTTGATTTCATCTATAAATTATATATTCATGTGTTATTGAAAAATAAGCATGTCTGTACATCTCAACAACAGGCTCACATCAATCGTTCTGAAAACCTTGAGTTCTCATATATATTTGTAGAAAATTATTTAGAGGCAAAATGGGCCTAAGGCTGTCATCATTAGTAGAATATAGCTATTAATGTATCTGAGGCCCTGTGGGGTGTTACCTAATAAATGGTGCTAGCATTACATTTTCTCCATTAAATCTTAAAAGATTTGATTTTGAAAATACATAGTCTCAGGTAGTTAGAATAAAGAGTTATGTACTTTTCCCTAGAATAGATTAACTTATCTTATCTTTCAGTGAAAACACACTTTGCATTTTTTTAAATTAAGACAAATTTAAAAAAGCCTCATCCTTAGTTGAGAACTTGACCCAGGAACCATTAGTATAAAATTAACTGGAAATGTGTAGGGCAGATGCAGTTTAATGAGTAGGAAACTTTTACAATTATTTTGTGTTTGAGATTATGTGGTTGCCTAGGGGAAAAGTGAAAGTCAGAGGACAGAGTGCAGATGTTCTCTCCTTCCATCAGAAAGTCAGCTCTTCGGAGAAAAGGCCTTCATCTGCCAAGCCATCTAACAGGCTGAATTTAACTTATAGTGACAAATGCAACCACAGAATGTACAGACTATGTAACAATGGAATGTACGGGTATATTGCCACACATTACAGTCTCAACACTTACATTAAGACACTTGAAAATAAGTTTTAGAATGGATG
This sequence comes from Sigmodon hispidus, assembly GCA_004025045.1. Taxonomy (NCBI): domain Eukaryota; kingdom Metazoa; phylum Chordata; class Mammalia; order Rodentia; family Cricetidae; genus Sigmodon; species Sigmodon hispidus. The sequence goes on from PVIH01007592.1 coordinate 95,671, forward strand.
GTTTCGTTGGCTATTTTTGGTTGTCAACTTGACTGTATCTGGAATGAACTGCAATCGAGAAATGGAAGGCACACTTGTGATCTGGATCTTGAGGCTGGATGACACAGGTTTTTGATTGGGGATATTGAGGTAGAATGACAACAGGTCTTTAATCCAGATCTTGAGATGGGAAGGCACACCTTTAATCTGGGCCACACCTTCTACTGGAAGCCCATATAAAGACAATGAAAGAAGAAAACATTTGTTTGTTCTTCACCTTCTTGTCCTCAACTTGTCAGCATATCCATTCCTTCCCTGGCATTTGAGCCTACTTCTTTGGGATTCCAGCATCTACAGAAGACCAGCTGAAACACCCAGCTTCATGGGACTGAAAAACTATTAGATTCTTGGAGTTTCCAGTCACACTAGCCATTGTTGGGCTGCAGCCTGTTAATTATTCCCATATATATGGTACCAGGTATGGGATATTGCTGTGACAGACTATGTTTTGGAGAGAACTGTGAAAGACCTTGAAACTTTTAAGATAGTAAAAACCATTGAGTATTAAGTCAGATGTTGTTCAGGAGCTTGGAAAAAAAAAGAATGTTGAGAGCAGTGCAGAGGATGCAGGCCTGGCTTGTGAGGTTTCAAAGGAAAGTTTAAAGACTCTATCAGGTCCATTGGTTATTTTGAGTTAAAATTCTGTGTTTTTGGTTAGCTGGGGCTGTAGAATCAGCTGTAGATACCAGAACTACTATAGCTAAACTTTGCTTTGCTGAAATACTTGATACTGGTCAGCTAGAGGTAAAAAAATAATCAGTGGTTATTAAGAAGAGACCAGCATCACTGAGGTGAAATCTTCTGTGAAGTGTTTCCTGCGAATGCAGAAAGGCTGTGTTCAGGAGGCAGCTATAGTCATATCTTGTGTTGGCAGCAGGACTTGATAATGTGTAAGCATCACCAAAGTTTTAAAGGCATGAAAGGGTCATGGAGAGCAGCTGAGGCTTAGCACTGAGGTCAGGAAAGGCCATTGGTGAATATCATGGTAAAAACCCACCATGAGATATGTTTTAAATGGGGTTTATTTTGTGAAAATCACTTACAAAACAGAGACGGTTTTAAGAGAAAATGAAAGGATAAGGTTGCAGCGCGCCGGAGTGTTTCTAAGGAAAACCCCTCATCCCCACACCGTACGTCCGAACTCCCGAGCTGCTGGCCCGAACTGCGCACCTGGTCGGGAACTCTCGAGAGAGAATGCCGGCTTCCTGTCCTGATCCTCTCCCTCGAAGGTCTACTTCCGGAATCCTTTCCAGTTAACCACACCCCGCTCGTCTCCAGTCCTCTGACGTGATCGTTCACATATATAGTTCCTGATTTCCCGCTACAGGTGAAGGTGCAGCTTCGGCTTCAGTAGCACAGAGTTGAAGGCCAAGGACTGTCGCGCGCCACCTCGTCCCGCAAGGAACACGCAACACCGGATCCTTCTCTCTGCACTTTATTCGGGCCTTTCAGATATCTTCTTATCTTCACTCACTAGCTCATTCACTCACTCACTCACTCACTCACTCACTCACTCAGACAAACAACCATTCTCTCACGGACGATGGACGACCCTGGGAGGAAGCCCGCTCTTAGTGAAATACCCTCAGGGCTTCCAATCCAAGATAGCCACGTGGGCATCACCGATAGGCTCAGATACGCGGAAGCAAGCCAGATCCTTGGCCTTAGCCAAATATGGAGTTGTTTACCAGGGAGAGCGCTCAAGGCCAACACCATCTTAAGGTGTGGCTGTAAGCAGCTCCCTACAGTTCCCCCTTTTTTAATATAAAAGCAACAGGCAAGAGTAGAGGCCTGATCTCTGTTGTGCAAAGGAACATATACTAATGCTTCTCTAGGTGTTCTCCACCCAGACAACATTAGACCTGTCCAATACCCCTTTTTCACAGAGGCGGGAATGTGGGTATCAACCCGCATGCAATCAGACATGCTCTTCTTGGGCTCCAAACCTTGGTGGATCTAAGCCTCGGTGGATCCCAAGTGCAGTGCGCAAGCCTCGCATCCTGTGCTAGAAAAATTAACCTTTCAAGGTAGCCAGCCAAACATGAGGGGACTGTCCCATCTCCAAGGTAGCAAAGGCTTGTAGAATCATGGCTGCATTACACGTTGAGTGAACCTAATACGGCAAATGCACCACAGGCACACTAGGAATATCAGCACCATCAGGCTCGCCAGAGCTCCCATTCCCGCCCACTCTTTCTGGTGATCCACAGTGGCGGAGAACCAGGACGCCAGTCCTTCTGCCAGGTCCAGCATCCACTTCGGTAGAATTCACGATCACCATGGTCACTCTCAGCTGGGCCATCAAGTTTTCGAATTCACCAATCCAATTTCCTAAAAGATAACTCGACAACTGTTTAGACAGATTTGCAGCATGAATAAAGTTCTGATATTGTACACTAGTCCCACGTAATTCTGGAAACTTCCATTCACAGCCAAGCTAGGCCAGCTGCCAAAGAGTATCAATCTACTTTTGGACCAGGTTGATCCTTTGATTAATAACCATCAAGCCCTTTTTTAACTGGGCAATAAGATTCTTTTGTATATCTAGAGCCTATACTACATTAGCCAAGACCGCATTCAAAGTCTGCGCAGTCTGCATGATATGGCTCACGGCTCCTATGGCAGCCAATGAAATGACTGCGATTATGGCAAGCACTTATCTGCACCATCAGGGCCAGCAACAGGAGCTTCTGCATGTCTGCTTGCTCCCTGGCCTCATTTACCTTTTCCGATTGAATCTTCCTGGTCAGACGCTCCGGTACCCAAACTGGATCATTTCTATCCTGGGGGAAAATGCAAACAGACCCTCTCGCCCATGTTAAAACAGGGTCCGGGCCGCACCAGCGGCCTGTGAGGATGTCTTAACATTTCACCAGTCCTTTCTGCATAGTGCCTGGATTGGCGTGCCAGTCTGCTGCCGCAGCCCCATGGGCATCCAAATTTAAAAAATTAAGAGTGAATAGAGCTAGGGAAAGTCTTTCCTTTGGGGTACGGCCATGGCCCATTCCCCTTTTCTGTTTAATAAGGCATTCCTTGAGTGTGCGGTGAGCTCTTTCTGTTATGCCTTGCCCTTGGTGGTTATAGGGCAGACCATGTTGCTAAGCCTCCAGTATCTATCAGCTGCAGTAAGTGACTGAGAATCCACAGTTAAAACATTTAAAATATAAATAAATGAAGGATAAATGGTCTTTGGGTATGGCTGCATACTCTCTCTTCTTAGTTTTAAGACAAACTTTAAGAGTGCAATGAGAGTTGCTTCCACAATTGTCAGACCTATAAAAATTATAAGAAATCTCAGTCTTCAGCACAAAATTTGGCAAAACTTTAATTACTTTTGGAAACTCTATAAGCAACGG